>JAAKBH010000515.1:0-225818 GCA_019776075.1 Amaranthus palmeri
TTGTCCTCAAGGTGAGCATCGGGAAAGGTGGCTAAGAGTTTGGAGGCGTTCTCCCACATCGCTTCAGATTCATCTTGGCCTTCCCATAAAACCAATACTTCGGTTTTTACCCGGCAGCTGTCGCACTTGCAAAATATCCAAAGGTGAAGCATCCATTTCCAATTCTGCTGTCACAGGGGGGCTGGCTGCTGGAGGATAATCAGTCCCTCGGCTTTTTTGAGTGTGAGACGTGGAAAACCGGTGCAATAGCAATCCTTGGGTAGCACCAACCTATAGGCAGCCCGTCCTACTTTGTGACTGATTTGGTATGGTCCAGAACCGCGGTCCCAACTTCTCATTAAGCCGTTGTGCTAAACTCTTCTCTACGGTAGGGTCGCATCTTGAGGTACACCCCATCACCCACGGTCAACTCTACGGCCCTCCTGTGTTTTATCGGCATAAACTTCATGCGTTGTTGAGCCTTTGCCATATGAAATTGTAGCTCATCTAACATCGCATCCCTTTCTTGCAAGAGATTGTCCAATGATTCTACGGTCAAATCTTGATGCCCCACCCGTACTATATGAGGAGGAACTCTTCCGTACAAGGCTTGGAAGGGGGTCATCTTGATTGATAGATGGGGTGATGTATTATAACTGAATTCCGCCCAATGTAACCATTTTTGCCCACTTCTTGGGCTGCCCGTTCACGAAACATCGTAGTTACGTCTCAAGCATCTTATTAACCACTTCGGATTGCCCATCCGTTTGAGGATGGTACGCCGTGCTTCTAAGAAGTTGAGTATGCTGCAGCCTAAACATCTCCCTCCAAAATATGCTCATAAACACCTTATCCCTATCGGACACAATGGATGTGGGAAATCCATGTAGCCGAACTACTTCCTTGATGAACCTATCCGCTACTTGGAACGACGTAAATGGATGTTTAAGAGCCACAAAATGTCCGAATTTAGTCAAACGATCTACGACCACCAATATAGTATCTACCCCCTCCGATCTTGGCAACCCCTCAATAAAATCCATTGTCACATGTTCCCATACCCCGTGATGGAATCGGCAGATTTTGGAGCAACCCCCGCTGGGCTAAGAGTAGAAGTCTTTGCTTGTTGGCACACGTGGCACTCCCCGCACATATCTCATGATTTGCTTTCTCATCCCTTCCCAAAACCATTCACCGGCTAACCGCAAATATGTTTTTAACTCCCCCGCATGTCCTCCTAAAGGCGAATCATGATATTCTCTCAACAAAACCGGAATGAAGTGAGAAGACTTTGCCAACACATATCGCCCTTTGTAGAATAGTGCCTTATCAACAATAGTGAACCCGGTAGGAACTTGATCCCTTTTTTTCACGGCCTCCTTGATACGAACCAACGCCATATCCTTATCAACTTCATTTTGTAACATGTTCCAATCAATTCCCTGCGAACTCATCAATGTCCCCAACTCTATCCCCTTGTGCGAGACTCTTGATAGCGCATCGGCCACCAAATTATTCACCCCGGGTTATACTCTATAGAGAAGTCGAACCCCATCAATTTAAGAAACCACTTTTGATAGTCACCATGTATTTCTCGTTGCTCCAATAAATGTTTCAAGCTTCGTTGATCCGTTTTCACCTTGAATCGCCTTCCAAGAAGGTAGTGTCTCCATTTCAAGATGGCAAACACGATTGCCATGAGTTCTTTCTCGTAGATGGATTTATTGCGAGCCCGTAATCCCAAAACCTTGCTAAAGAAAGCGATTGGATGTCTTTCTTGCATTAGGACAGCCCCTAAGCCATATTGCGATGCATCGGTTTCAACCACAAACAGCTTCTCAAAATTTGGCATAGCAAGCACCGGCACCTTTGTCATCACCCCCTTCATGTGTTGAAAAGCTTGTTCGGCTTCCTCATTCCAACCAAAGGAGTCTTTCTTGAGCTGGTTTTGTCAAAACCCTTGTCAATTGAGCATATCCTTTCACAAATCGTCGATAATAACCCGTTAGCCCAAGAAACCCACGTAATTGCTTCAAATTCCTAGGGGATGGCCACGACACTATGGCTGAAATTTTACTCTCATCCACGGAAACACCGGCTGCCGAGATAACGTGTCCCAAGTAGGCCACCCTACTCACCCCAAATTCACACTTGCCCCCATTCACCACTAAGTCATGCCTTCGGAGGCATTGAAATACTTGTTCTACGTGACCCCGGTGTTCGCTACGATCCTTACTATAAATGAGGATATCATCGAAAAATACTAGAACAAATTTCCTCAAGAACGGACGGAAGACCTTATGCATTAATGCTTGAAATGTGGACGGTGCGTTGGTGAGGCCGAATGGCATAACCAAGAACTCATAGTGCCCCTCATGAGTCCTAAAAGCTGTTTTGTGCACATCTTGTGACTTCATTCGAATCTGATGGTAACCCGACTTTAAGTCTAACTTTGTAAAGATCGTCGCCCCATGTAACTCATCTAACAACTCATCAATCATCGGAATCGGGTACTTGTCAGGAACCGTAGCCTTGTTCAAAGCCCGATAATCAACGCAAAATCTCCACGATCCATCCTTTTTCTTTACTAAGATGACCGGACTCGAAAAAGGGCTAACCGACGGCTGAATAATTCCCGCTTTGAGCATTTCTTGCACCAACCTTTCAATCTCATTTTTCTGACTATGGGGGTATCTATAGGGTCGGACGTTAATGGGATCCGTACCCTCTTTGAGGGTGATAGAATGATCATGCTCTCTTGAGGGTGGAAGCTGAATTTGTGATTTAAAGAGGTCGCCATACTCATCACAAATTCCTTGTAATTCCTGTGGTATCTTTGCCATCTCTAAACACTGCTCAATCCCATTAAACTCCACCAAAATGCCTCCTCCCTCTCTTCGTAGGACCCGTAGCATAGCTTTTAAGGATATCTTCGATCTTCTCAAAGACGGGTCTCCTTGCAACTTCACACTCTTTCCTTGCCACATAAATTGCATCGACTGTGTCCGCCAATTTGTCGTAACCGGCCCCAATGTCTCCAACCACTGGATTCCTAATATCACATCCGTGCTTCCCAACTCTAAAGAAAGGTAATCTTGAACTATGGATAGCCCCTGTATTCTCAAATCCACCATCCTACACACACCTTGACCTACAATTTCATCTCCATTTCCCAACATGACCCGAAAATTCTCACAAGTCTCACAAGGGATTTCCAAATCTTGCACCACTTGATGTGAAATAAAATTGTTTGTAGCCCCGGGATCGATCATGACCACTAACTCTCTAGCACCAATTTGCCCCAATAACTTCATTGTTTTTGGGTTAGTAATTCCCACCACTGAATTCAAAGAAATTCCAATGGGCTCTCCTTCATCCTCCTCTATCACTTCTTCCTCCATGAAACCATCCCCATCCCTCTCTTCGTCCACCAATTCGACCAAAACACTTAGTTCCTTGCGGCTACAATTGTGGTTGCGCGACCACTTCTCATCACATTTATAACAAATCCCTTTTGCCTTCCTCTCTTGGAACTCACTGTCAGTGAGTTTCCTTTCCTCCAGCCGCCTCCCACTGCCGGCCATTCTCGTGGAATTGTGTGAAAATCTGGGTGGATTTGGGCCTGAAAATCGCGAACTAGGGTTAGGGTTTGCGAACCTGTCGCGCGCGAAATGGGAATTTGGGCTGGAATTGCTGCTGTGCCGCGAATTTTGGGGATTAGGGTTAGGGTTTTGATAGAATCTGGTAGTCTGTGTCGAATTATGGCTAGGGTTTGGATTAAATCGGGAATTTTGGGAATTAGGGTTAGTTTGGGATTGATTTTGGGAATTAGGGTTAAATTGGGATTGATTTTGGTTTCTTGGATAGGGCTGATTTTTGTAAAGGGTTATTTGAGAGTTTCTCCCCTGATTTTGTCTCCCTCCCAACCAAGATTGACAATCCAATTTACGATCGATTTTCTCCGCCCAATTCATGGCTTGGTCTAAGGATGTCGGACCCATCAACTTCAATTCTACCTTCACATCTTCATTTAGTCCCCTCATAAACGCTCCAATCAAAGCCGGTTCATGTACCATATCCACGTAATTAAGTCTCGTTACAAACTCCTTTCGATAATCGGCCACACTTCCCGTTTGCTCAACCGACATCCATTGTTCATACAAATCTCCATCCTCGAAGGGCCTAAACCGTTCAAGAATCAAGGTTTTTAATTCTTCCCATCGCCTAATTGGTAACCTTTGATTCGCATGCTTAAACCACATCATGGCTTCACCTTCCAAACATATCACCGAGACCTCCATTTTCTTCTTCTCACTAAGCTCATAATACGAAAAGTACTTCTCCGCTTTCATAATCCAATCATCCACTTCTTGCCCATCAAAAGAGGGTAATTCCAAGCGTCTCGCCTTCCAATCCGACTCTTCTTGACATCCCCTATGACAATGCCTATGCCTATCCTCATTCTCCCTTTGCCAAACCCATTCAAGATTTGTTTCCTCCCTTTCTTGGCTTCGATCTTGGGACTGTTTTTTTATACTTCCCTCCTGAATTTGACAGCATCTCTAACATCCTTGCTTGTCCTTCCTTCAATTCCGCCAAGGTTTCATCATTTCTTGCCAATCGTTCATCTATTTTTGCGAACCTCTCTTCCGCTAACAGCCTGTTTTCTTGCCCAAAATCCTCCATTACCGCCTGAAAATTCTGACCTCCCGATACACTATCAATCGATTCCGCTCTGATACCTTTGTAACACACCCTACCCTCTTCAATTGTTATTACTCAAAAACAGAATATGAAACTCCAAAAACAGAACAAGTACATATAAGAAATACAAAGAAACAATTCCCAAAGCTTCGAGTGCCTTGGATACTCCTACACAATTTCGAGCTTGTGAAACTCCCTTCTTATTACTTTCTTATTCAATGAATGGATAATCCAAATGATTACAAGATGGCCTTATTTATACTACAAGGATATGCCACCTAAGCCTAACATCCAAGCCAAGAATTACAATTATAAACGTAAGGCCCAAAAACCCAAAACCAACTAAACATCTTATTAAAAAGCCCACCCGCCTTTATTAATAACCCGTTCTATTTATTTCCCTCTCCCTTCTTATTCCTTCTAAAGTATGTCTTAAGGATCGGTGGCCCTGAGGGTGTTACAGAAATCCACCCAAATTGCTCTTGTTCTAGGGTTCAATGATGAAAAGATCAAACCAACCTCCAAATCTCAAGAAGTCAGTATTCTATCTATGTGGCATGTCCTTTTTCTTTTTTGACTCTCTTTTCTGCTATATTGATTATTTTTTTTGGGAGTGGGTTTTCAGATACATAGACAGGAAGCTTCAAAGTAAGTTTTTTTAATTAATTTTATTATTACGATTATGGTTTACTTTAAGGGGGATTTTTAAGGTTTGTATAAACATGGATACATTTATTCATATTTTAGGTTCATTTGTAAGGAAGATTCTTTACCAATGTTTTCCTTAATTCCATTGTAGTAGTCGGAGAAAAGGGGAATTTGTTAGTTTATTTACTAACATTTGATGATGATATTGTATAAGCAACAAACGCAACCAAATCAATATGCCCACTTTTGAACTCAATTTTTTGATCTTGAGACGTGACCATTATGCATAAATTGCAGTTGCTGCTTTCCGCTCTAATACTAGGTTTCTATAGATTGGATTAGTAATCATTTACCACGATCTACACTCGTACAATGGATTAGTCAATATCATGACTTTGTTTAGAGCTATCATGTAGTACTCCTTTGATTTGCTCGCAAAACATGAACACTTATGGCTTGTTTATACAAGGACTTATGGCTTACGCAGGGTACAAAAATTTTTTATTCCAGAATAAGAGATACATATTGCCCTACTCTTAATATTTTTCTGCGTGAATGGAGTTCAACAAAATAGTGATAGATTTCCATTGACATTCATAAGGGAAACTAGGTGTTGATGTTGCAAAGGCCTATTATGTGCCATTGATCTATTAGGTAAAAATTCAATGATCACTGGGGATGCAACAATGAATTTGATGGAGGAAATGAGATCAAAATCGTGATGTGAGCTTGAATTCCAGGTCTTTAATACAATAATTTATGCTTGTTTTGATGTTAAAGTTTGATGCAACAATGAATATTGGTGTTAATTCAACTCTCTGCTTACAAGAAGTATTATTCCGTTCACTCTAAATACTCAAATTGGCAACATTAATGTTATAATTTCAGGTGGTGGGTTCAACATATCTCCGCTGAAACTACGTAATGGCAGTCCCAATTCAACACCTTATGCAAATCGACCCAACAACACTGCCTCCTTCAAATGTTATTGCAGGTGATTTCTTATTAAAAATGGCAAATTTCAGTTTCATCTCAGCCTTTTTCTTTGTTCCGTTTGTCAAGTACATCAAAGTTTATGTAACTGGATACATAGTTTCTTTCAATTTTTCTCTTGTGCTGGCTTTTCAAAATTTTTTTTGATACTTTTACGTTTGTCTACTGTATAGTTCTCTTGAAATCAGGAAGTTATTATACGGTGGAAGCTCATATATATTATGCAGAGTTTGTGAGAGTAACACTCGATCATCAAGGTGGAAACATGTACTAAAATGATGGAAGTATTAGACCAACTTCATAATCTGACTGAAGTTAATAATAGACATTCTGTTGAGCTAGAATCATGGAATAAAATTAAGGTCGTTAGGTTGCATAATGACGAATTTATTGTGAATTTTGGGCTTATAGATCGCAAAACCCCGTTAACTAGCCAATGGTTTAAATTCATAGAGTAACCTCCATTATAAGTTGATATTGCAAAATATTAGCCATTATTATCTTTTATTAATATATTAGGTTTCAAAAGGTCTAACTTGTCAAGTTCGTTGAACCATATTCTGGATACACTAGAAAATAACTGGGTTTATGATGTGTTTGGACAAGAAAATTTGTGGGGAAATCTTTTCCTTTTTTTGGATACATGAATTGGTGAAAACGAACAAAATGAATATCGAAGAAACCAATTTCCTTTCCCTTTCATATATCAATATCTTTCTGAATAGGAAAGATTTACAAGTTATTAATACGAGCTCATATTTTCCTTCCCGTCCCACTAGGTGTAATTGTTTGCTGCATTTCCAATATCTATATTCCCTTCGTCTTATTTTGTGCTCGATTTCACTTCATTGTAGATGTAAGCACATGGATCAAACTCAAATAGCTGTAAATAATGATAGATTATCAAGGATACAAGTGATTAGCTATTAAAGCATCAAGAAACTTGGGAGTTTTGTGTTGAAAACATTATTCAACTCATAGGCCAAGATATCAAGCAGGTCAGACTTTTCGTATTTCTTGTAGCATTTATATAATCATTTACAATAATAAATTTATTATAGATCATCTCATTTATTTATGAACAAGTTGTATATGAATATGAATGAAAGTGCAATAGAGGCTCTTTCCCTTCAAGGACTGAGCCCTTTTATACGAATGAAATGTTCTTGTTTATTTGGATTGACGACACCAATAAATTTTCGATTAATCAATTAACAACTCATTTTACTTATTTCTTTTGATTTGCTCGTTTTGGGTTGATGCTTTCTCTACCTTCATTTCATCTTTAGTCCTTTTGTTCCATTGGTTCTAGGTTTTTATGCAAATTATGGGTTGATTGAATTTAGTTTTGGTTTATCCCATTTTGTTACTAACTTGTTCATTGTAGATTCTAGGTTTTTTAATTCATTTTGTTGCTTCTACTTAATAGTTGTTGTTGTCGACTCCTGCTGTTATTGTTGTTGTAGTTGATAATGTGGTAATGCCTTGTCACTGTTGTTGTCTCATTGCAGCAACTATTGTTCGAGAAGTTGTGATTCTGTGTGTGAATATTGTTGCTGTTGTCTGTGGCTGTCATTGCTTTTGTGAAACGATTTATGTACAATCCCTTTAGTATATAAACGTCACACATACAAGTTGTTGATTACACAAAACTTTAGTTATATTCGCTTATTACTATTAGTTGTGTTTGATTTATGATGTAACAATCAAAAAGTTTGTATTTGTGTAAACTTGGAGGACAATTTTTTTCTTGAATTGCAACTTCGAAAGTAAAAAAGTTATTGGCATTCCTACATGTTTGCATTTAGTTCAGGTACTCGGACTCCTATCTGTCTTTATAATTTCAGGTTTTGTATCCTTAATATTGCTTACTCTTTTGTTCAATTGTGAACTGCATTTTTTACACTTATATCTTGGTCCCTTATTTTAACTTCAGATTGTTAACAATTGCTGGTTGAAATGGGTTACTTCTCTGTTTGTGAGGGTTTACTGTCTATATTTTTTATCTATGCTTTTAATACATTAGTTAAGATTGTTTTATAGGTGTGGATTGCTTCCTAAACTAGAATGTGGATTGTGTAGGCTACCATTGTTCCTTGATTTGTACTTGTATTGTCTCTATGGTTGAACCTTAGTTGGTTGTGCTTGTGAAGGTTGTTAGAATGTGGTAAAAAAGTATGTTAATGGATATAACTTCACTCAAACTAGAGCATGGACATGCATTTGAGTAAAACTATTTTATTAATATAGAAAGAAATTAGTGAAGTGCTGCATAAATTTCTCATGATTATTTTTTCGCGAATCAGATAAATCATGGTGGATGCATTCGTGTTCGAGATGTTGATGCATAATTCCGACTTGTATTCAATCTTTGTGCATTCTTAATGGATACTATGATAATTGATGCTTCGCCTATATAACTTTGCTTATATCCTTACTTTGATGTTGTTGCCTACTACTTATACATCTTCAATCCTTGTATTAATCACACCTTTGTAACTTATTAACATTCTAATATTTTCATTCAAATTATTATTAATAAAAATATATAAAATAGCATCATAAAATTCGATAGTGTAACTTGGATAATGTCACAATTTCAGAGAACTTGCCAAATAAAATTCACTTATTGGCTAAAAACTAATGACATGGCAATTGATCTTGAGCAATATATATCTACTATTAAAGTATCTTTGACTAACATTTATTTATAGTTAATTTGAGTAAATTAAAAAATATAATATAATTTCAATCTAAAAAAATAAAATAATATACTACTTAATATATTGACAATTTTCAAAATTACAAATTTAATTCATACATACAACTGTCAAAGTTGAGTGTTTCTAAATCTATTGCATAATATTTCTAGCTATTTTTTTTAGTATCATATATTTATGTGTTGATGTTAAAAAAACTGTGCATTGCACGGGGTTCTACACTAATTTCATATAAGACAATATCTGCAAGCGTATTTAGCTGATGATGTACAACTTGGATACAAAGTTGTCTAGTCTCTACAAAGTAGTTCAAAAGAAGACAAGGTTATCTTACCTGAACCGATTTAAAAATTCATTCGTGGACACAAAACTATAAAGCACATGTCACTTTGCTTTCTAACTGACATGGTAAATAGGCTTCTTATCACTTTGCATTTTTTTTTCTAAATCAAGTACTTGAACTTATTTCATAAAATCTTATTTTCTATTTGTAGGCAATGAATGAGTCTAAAAAAAAGCTAATGCAGAAATGTTGGACAAGATGCTAAAGTTTAGATTACAAAAGATGTAAAAACAAGTAAGTCTCGTTCGTATATATTGATGAGGCATAAACAATTTGACCAATAAAGGGTTACTCTTCTTTGTAGTGACATTAATCAATTCTAATATTTATGTTTTTTATATTTGATGGCTAGGGAATAAATAGGGCCGCCAACACAAGCAAAGAAAATCAATATATGATGGCATTGCATGATTTATGTTACTTTTTTGGCATTTATTGTATTTCTTTAAGAAAATATCGATCGAGCTAATTGATTGTAATTTCATGACAATGATAGTTTCTTTTGGGATTTTTTTTGTTTTGGAATAACAACAATGGATACTCTTATTTTATTATCAATGATAATAAATTTTGTTAAGAAAGGATTATTCATATGTTATATATCTTTGTTTTTTCAATTTAATAATAATTAATTAATTAATTAATAATAATAGTAGTAGTAATATAATATAATATAATAATATTATTAACATTAATAATAATAAATAACAACAATAGTATTAATAAGAAAAGATATTAAACTTCGCGCTACAATTAGTTGATAATTTCATTTTCCACGCTTATATGTGTGGAAACGACAAAGAAAAAAATTCCTAGTATCAATTTCCCCACACTTATAAGTTTGGAGATGTACCAACACTTATAAGTGTTACTAGAGATGCATTTTACCACATTTATAAGTGTAACTCGGTTATGAATTAACCACACTTATTAAGTGTAGGCAATATTTCCCCACACATCCATAGCCACATTTATTTAAGTGTGGGGAAATGTTTTAGGCACACATATATGTGTGGTTACTTGTATTTTTAAGTGTGGCTACATACAACATATTTTGTAGTGCAAGAATTTAGGTGGTGGGATCATAAAACAATTTTATGATCTTACGATCCAACGATTCGATCCTATATGGGTAGTTTTTATCGTAAAACATTTTCATGTAATACATATTTCACTAACATATAAATGTATATTTAAAATAATTACATCAATGTATTTGTAAAATTCAAGTTTTTCTTGATTTGGAGTTTAAAAATGAGTACTAAAAATATATTTATTTAAACATAATAGATGAAGCCAAATAAGTTTTTACTTACACTTTAAAACTAAAAAAGAAAATAAATATAGTTGATAATTAGTAATCCAAAGCACATTAATGCTTATTTGTAGGATCACACGATCCTACGATTCGATTCTATCAATTTCAGTCCTACCCCTTAGGTAGAATCCCGATCTTAATAACCTTGCCTGCAACTATTCGAAAGTCTACAACTTACACCATGTTAACCATGAATATTAAACAACTAACTAATCTGCACAACAAAAAGAGTATGTATAAATAACTAAAAAACGATAATGGTATGAGGTGGTAAGGAACGATAAGTAGAAACAAAGAATAGAAATCAAAAGGTGGTTAAGATGGACATGTCTAGTAATCTAAGACGTGGATAAGGTGCCGCCAACTGGTCTTATTTCTGGTCAGGTTCTTAGAGAAATAAAGTTTGTGTAGGTCACTTTAAGCAGAATTCTCTTAAATTAATTTTTTGATTATTTACCAGCTGTAGAATAATTGTATATTCATATATAATAATTATACTGACATACATATTCATGTCATTGCTACTTATCTAGCTACTTCGTATTTCATAATTGCACTAACATGCAAATGCAAACTAGTTGCGTACTTTCTATTTTCTTTAAAAAATAGTTTTTATTTACTAAATGGATGATTTCACTTAAAAATATTTATTTTAAATAAAAATTATACAAACGGTCTTGTTTTTCAAGATCTCTAAAATAAGACTAACTTTGTAATTTTTTTTGACTCTTTAAAATTATTGAAAAAAAGGTCTTGATAAGTCTAGTAAGAGTGAAATTCTACATTAAGTATCAAATACTACCTCCGTTCCATTTTAGTTGCATAATTGGATTTTGGCAGAATATTTCAGGGCTGTCAAATCAGTATGGTAAAAGTAGGGATGATGTATGATTAATGGTGATATGTGGGGTAGAAATAAAAAAAATTATTATAAATAAATAGTGGTTGTGACTTGTGTGTATATTAAATAATTAATGGGATAATGTATGATTGATGGTGATATGTGGTAGGAATAAAATAAAGATAAAATAAGTATATTATTTTTCCCAAAAATAGTAATGTTGCAAGTAATATGATACTTCCAAAAATAGTAAGTGTTGCAAGTAAAATGGAACGGAGGAAGTATATCTTTTGCTTTATATTGGTTACCATTAGTACATATTGCGATAAACTAAGTACATATTAATAAACATGGTACACAATTTATCAAATTCTACATGAAGAGTTCCATAATTGTGTACATATTGTGGTAAATTTTGTACATATTGAGGTATGTTGTGTACATATTGAGGGTACACTGTGTACATTTGTGGTAGATTGAGGAAAACCTTTGAATTAACTAAACTGTCTACAATCAATCAAGTTATAAGCTTTACATATCATCGTTTAACTTCATATAACATCAAACTGAAAAATCACTTTAAAAAAATTTCTTGATATGAAAAGGCATTTGAAACTCTACATTATGTGTCAAACGTATTTTTTGCTTTTACATCATCATCATTATAACCTTTACATCATTGTTTGCATTTACATCAAGAGTTCCATTATTTGTGTACATACTAGGTTACTAGTGTATACCGTGCGATGCACGAATGTATTAATGTGTTGATAAATATAATTATAATTTCTAAGTAATGGCTATGCGAATATATATTATTGTTATAAAATTATCTAGTTTGAATAAAATGTATATAATAGATATAACTATTAATTATTTAATAACAACGTGTGATTGTGATAAATTCTAAAGCAAAATTGAAAAAGATCAGAGTCGTCATTCTAGAGAAGAGAAAGAATTTGAAAGAAAAAGTGTAAATAAAATCGATTTATATGAAAAAAAATTATTTTTAGTAAAATTTACTTTATGAAAAGGTAAAGGCCTAACCTAAAACTAATATTAAATTAAGCTTGTAAGAAAAGCTTTATTTTCATTGATAATTTAGACACGTAAATGAATTATAAAAAACATAAGGATAAATGAACATTAATAATCCAAACTTTGTGTGATCCGCCCAAAACAATCCCAACTTTCGTATATTTTCTAATATTCCTAACTTTGTTTCTTTGTTGCTGGGGGCATACCCTTTTAAATCTTAACCGGTTAGAACCGGTAATAGAGTGTAATTGACAATTTCTTACCCACTATTACCCATTTCCCTCTTTATTAATGAACTAGTATAAAAACCCATGCATGCACGGAGTTTTTAGAATTAATACATAAAAAATCTAAAAAAATAAAATTAATGTATGTTTATAATATATATGTTAATTTGTCATTTTTTAAATTATGACATTTGATATAAAAATAATGTAACAATTTAATAATGTAATATTAGATTTGAGAGATAATGCAATTACTTATGTAAAATAAAGCAATTGTATATATAATATAAAATTGTAAAACAAATCAATAAAAAAACAATAATAAAGAAATCTACATTAGAGAATAACAGTTTAGAGGTTTTAGGTGAAATAACTTAAGGCATATCTGTTATATATAGTAGATTGTAGGGTTTTTGTGACAGAATTTTGAAATTGGCCGGGTTTTCTTAATTTAAGAAGAAAGAATTTTAAGAAAACATAACAATCCCCTAATTGGCTCTAATCAATGGAAAAGAATTATTTTCTTTCCTAATTAGGCATAAATGATATACATTAAATTCTGAATAACAATTCAATTTGTAGTAATTAATTAAAAAATTGATACTTGATTGTTAGATAATTCAAAAATTCTGACTAACCTTCCCCTTAAAAGTATTGCCTTATATCATAATTGACAATATTAGCAGAGTATAATTGACAATATTAGTAGAGTATAAATCTTATTTATAAAAACTAATTGACGATCAAATGGTAAGAAATTTAAAGTTATCTTTATTAAGTAAGATTTAATGACATTTAATTGACAATATTAGCTAAATAAACATATTTTAAAAGATATTCTTAGGTCTGATATTTATTTTGAATATATTGATTATCATAATTATTAGAGTTTGAATCTTTTAAATTTACAGAGTATAATCTAATCTAAATCTAGATTTATTAAACAATGTTGATTTAAATGTAGAAAGAATTCTATTTTCTTATAACCAATAGGAAAATGACAAATGGCATGCATTCCCATAACATGACATTTGTCATTTCCCAAGACTTTTAATAGTATGTATGATTTCACCTAACCCAATTAACTATTCTCTTAAAATTCTCCATCCTCAACGAAGGCTGAATTCGAAGGGTCAATTATGAAGAAGAGTCGCAGGTGTTCGCCGGGTCCATTACACTTTTCAACCCAACGTTATTTCATAGTTATGGATTAATGGGGAAGGAAAAAATCAAAGAAAAAAAATAAAGAAAAGATGCTAATTTGAAGAAATAGGTGCAATTATGGTGGTTGATAATGATGAAGAGCAGCTATGGTGGTTGATAATGATGAAGATGAAGTGAATTTAAACAGGAAAAAAAAGATAAAAAGGAAAAGTGGTGCAACGACTCTAATACTACCGGTTATAACCGGTTAAGATTTAAAAGGGTATGCCCCCAGCAACAAAGAAGCAAAGTTAGGATTATTAGAAAATATACGAAAGTTGAGATTGTTTTGGGCAGATCACGCAAAGTTTGGATTATTAATGTCCATTTATCCAAAAAATAAATAAATAAGTTTTATATTTTTATAGCTTTTAGAGATATTTGGGTTAAAGAAAAGACCTTTTAGTACTTACATTTTTTTTTGGTTGAGATATTGTACAACTACAACACATGAAAAAATTAATTAAAAATAATGTACAAGAATTAATTATAAATCCAATTCTAAATCAATAAAAATTAAAAATGATGAGAAAATCTTTAGAGAATCTTAGAAAATAGAAAAGATTAGTATATTATAAATTTTAATAATGAGAAATATATTCAATCATTAAATATTCTCTTATTTCAAAGATAGTTTCAAATTAAACTTATAAGAGAAGTTTTTCAGAGAGAAAACTTATTATATAGTCATAAATTAGCTAATATATTCATTAAAACACCTCATAAATAAGTAACTAATAGTTTTTTGCCAAATCATCATTTAATGTAAGATTGTCACTTGGAATTTTCCAAGACTTTTAGTATATAGTATGAATAGTATGATTGGGGCAAACTTTGTATATATTGTGGAAAACTGTGTACATATTGTGGTAACTGGTAAGTATCAAATGTATTTGTTTTGAAGAGTTTTTGCAAAATCTTATATGGATAATAGTTTATGGACAATAATCAAATAAATGTATGTTATAAAATATTGCAAAATTTACGTTAAAAAAATCGATCTTTTGCTTGTTCTCTTTTAAAAATCCCACCTTTCAATTATTTTTTAAAAATCCGACCTTTTGCTTCCATTTTCTTTCATAGAACATTTTTACCGGTGACCAGATAAATTTGAAAATTCATCATTTTTTAAAAGAGATCAAACAAAAGGTCAAATTTTTAAAAGAGAACAAGCAAAATATGAGATTTTTAAAAGAGAACAAACAAAAGATCGAATTTTTAAAAGTAAATTTTCCTATTCTCTTTTTTTTAAAATTCGAAACTAACCGGTTGTTCAGGTAAATTAGGGAGGTATATACTATAAAAGAAAACGGACGCAAAAGGTTGAATTTTTTAAAAATAATCGAGAGGGGGATTTTTAAAAGAAAACAAGCGAAAATTCAGATTTAAAGTAAATTTTCCTAAAATATAAATTTTATTGACTATTAATTGATTAATTGATATTCAAAAAAAAAAAAAATGATTAATTGATTGATTTGTTGTTGTTCTCTGAAGTCTGAAGGCTGCTGTTGAGTTGCCTTACAACTTTACGGTGTCTGCTGTCTGGCTGGAGTCTCCGTGAGCAGCATCTAGTGAAGATAGTCATGGAGTTGTTAAAACACCCCCCAAATCTGCAGTTTTACCCTGCAAAGTTGAAGTTAAACCCACTATTTCTCTGTACAAAAACTCAGCGTCTCTCTGTACAGTCTGCACTCAAGAAATTAAGGGTTCGTTCTGAATTCAATGGAAAATTCAATGGAGCTCTTTCTGGTGATACTGATCCTCGTTTAATCGACCGTGTACGGTGTACCTTTCTCTACTTTTCCTTCGTTTTCATTATTATAACTTCACATTTTTGAGATTGTGAATTGCCATTGTGAAATGTTATTAGCTCATTGATTTTGTATTTTTTATATTGTGAATTGTCATTTTGAAATGTTGTCTTTTCAGCTTGTTACTATTTCAAATATTCATTACATGAACATATTTATACATTGTCACTTACGGGGATCAAATTCTTAATTTTAAGTTGAAAATCTCATTGACGTTAGAGTTGTGAGGAGTGTATATATATATTTATTCTTTGATTACAATATTACATGATTCATGTGCAGTTCATAGTGAAGTAGGAGATGTTTGGTATAGGCAACCTCTTTGTTGTGACTAGGTAAGGTTAACAACATTCACCCCGTAAGCCCTTATTTGGGTGTGAGCCATTTAGTTGTATTAGGAAGATAGAATGTAAAATGTTGTGATTTTAACCTAATAATTGGACTAAGTTTGGTAATTTTAATTTCACTTGTAATTTTTATGGGACAAACTCAACATTTATGTGGAACGTACATGAGCTTTTCTGACGTGCTTGATTACAATGCTTTAAGAGCAATTTCTCTATGTGGTACAATCCATATTTCTCTTAATTGTGGACTTAATTGAGAGATTAAAGATACAAAATTTTCCAAGATACACGGAGAAACCAATAATGGTTACAATGGAAAAGAGGAACCATATCTTTTAAGTTGAAACCACCATTTAAAAGCTTTCAAATTGATAGACAAAAACCTAATAATTGGACAATTCAAAATACAGGGAGAAAAATCTAATGATTTGTGTAAGTGCTGCAAATCACTCTTACCATGGAAATTGCCTTTGGTTTTTCATATTTACTAACTTCGAATTGGCCCAAGATTTCTTTATTTTACTCATACAAAAATTCAAATACTAGCTCGAAATATTATGCGGATTAGCTATGTGCTAATAGTGAAGCTTTTGATTCATTGCCTTTCTTTGATGGCGGGTATTCCTATCCTTAGAGGACTTTGAAGTTCTAATGTAATGAAGTTCCGTCTTATAATTTTTTACTATTTAGAGGAAAATGCTTTGCCTAGTAGCTTGAAATGCTATCATGTTTTTTGTCTCACCTACGTCACGAAATGGCTTTGTGGTTATCTCTACGTACTTAGATTGCAGTAACTTCGAAACCTTTACAATGTGGTTGTAAGAGCTGATATCGTGTGATATATAAATATAGTAAAAAAAAAAAATTCTCTAGATACTCTACAATTTAGGGAGATGTTGGAAGAAATAATTTTGTAAACGCTTTTCCACAAATGAAATTGTAACGTGAAATATTGGGTGCTACACGTCATGTAATTGCAAACTTGACATTTGACCGTGAAATTCATGCACCATTTTATAACAAGTTTCAATGCCGCGACAACTATCTAATAAGTTACATGACAGTCGTAACTGGCGAGTTTTGTTCTATGATTTAGAGTCATTCTCGATAACCTTTTTGTTATTACAAGGGTATTGTTGCGTACGTCTAATCCTCTTTAACCTAGGTGGGAGCTACTATGTAGCAATGGAATAATAGAATGATATTGTTTCTTATGATGAAAACAAAGTGGTTTACGAATATTAAGGTTTGGAACAAGGCAATTGTCACCTATTAGCGCTTCAACTTTGAAGGCTCATATTTTTGACTTAGAGATCCTTTTTGGGGGCTTATAGTATGCTCTTGGAAAGCTCTTTAAATGATGCCTTTGTTTATTGCTGACACAGGAGTACAACGTTTTATTTAAGTGTGTTAGGGGGTGTATTTCTCATGTATTTAATTTTTTTTTTCTTGTTGCTTTAGCCTTTAGAACTTGAGATCGTACACATATATATAAAAACAAAAACTAAAGATTTAGGAAATTTTAGGTTGTTGATCATTTAGGGGAAAGTTTATTGTCTAGTAGTTGTAGAGATTATTGTGAATAATTGGGTTATTTAATATGTCGTATTATTGTCATTTATTTTCTAGAAAAGGGTGATAATTTTGTGTTTGAATGTGCTGGAGTGTGAGTTTCCTACTTATGATCTCAATTCCAGCCTAGTTGTTACTCGTGTAAGCCTTATGTATAGGAGGGCCTTTATAGTTGGTGGTTACTTGATTTCGACTCTTCGCTTAGTATTAAAGAGTTGGTTGTGATCTACCCAATATGTTGAATGTTAGGCTTGGAAATGCATATGGATATTTTTTTGTAGGCTTTATTGGAGGATAGTGTGAAACTCACACCGAAAAATAGTTGTCTTAGAGAAAAAGTAAAATGACCAGATGTGAAAGTGAAAGTGAGAGCATATAGGTTAAGAAGGATAAATTTGTTAACTTTATTGAGACTATACCTTGTCAAACTCATATTTCATATTTAAGTTTTCAACTCTTGTCTACTTGAGCATTACAATTTTGGCATCTTTTATTTACTTGAGAAGCTAAAAACATTTTTACTGAGTTTTCTTATTTTTTGGTTGCAATCTCCATATTATTATTTAATGTAGATTTTAGAACACTCGAGTTTGTGCTGAGCACATTTTCTGATGTCTGCTCAATAAGCTAGACTTTCTATGATAGAAAAATGTCTTTAGTGTAAGAGAGGCGTGATGAAATATTATTTTGTGCATTGCTTTTGAAATGCATTGGAAGTATTATTTGCTTTTTTACTTATTAATTTACAACATAATAATAGCTATTGCCAAGCTACATTTTCTAAATGTGTTAGTTACTTTCAGCAAAAGGCACTAGAAGCAGCAATGCATGACATAAACAGTTCTTTTGGTAAAGGAAGTGTCACGAGATTGGGCAGTGCTGGTGGAGCTTTGGTGTATGTAACTTATTTCGCTGTCACTTTTACCTCTTGTAATTTATTCAAAATCATGTTCGATACTTGGTCCAATCTATGTGAACAAATTAACTATGTAGGAAAGTGTCCAACTCATAAATATGTAGGGGGTCACCGTTACAGTTCTTCAAATTAAACTTGATTGTCATCTTTTAAATAATCCTTGCTTGCTGCAATAGATTTGTAAATCTATTGACTTCTTCCTTTTCTTGTTGTAGTGAAACTTTTCCTAGTGGGTGCCTGACATTGGACTTTGCTCTTGGCGGAGGTCTTCCAAAAGGAAGAATTGTAGAGGTATCAAATACTTGTGTTTCTCATTCATCGCGATCTTCAATTGAAGTTTGTTTGACGATTTTCAAATAAATTATTTCTTTAATCGAACATTTTATTGTAAGTTGGATAATTTTGTTTTATGAACAAAGTTGAATGGGATCAACATTTGTCTACTTTGTTTGCGATGCCTGAATTGTTTTTATTTATATCTGAATTGGATGGTTCATTAAGGCATTGCTTTTTAGTCAAAAAATGCGGCACAATCTTGTGTTTACAACCTCGAAGGATAAAGGCTATGCCCATTGGACCCTCTCCACTATCATGAAAAGTTGAAAACCCAAAGGGAGACTTAATAGAGGTGTTGTATTGATATGATTTTTTTGGGCCACCCCTTATTTACTCTTTTTTATTAGCTGGTGATCTCATTATGTTGCTTTGTTTTTTTTTTTCACTTCTCCTTGAGATAGCCTATTCAATAATTACAACTTTAGATATACGCGGTATTCTGGGTAAGGCTAGTTTATGTTCCGTGAATACATGGATGGGAAAAATTTCAAATGGGGCAAGGGTAGGAAAGAAAATTTTAATTCACACTCTATATCTACATTTTCAAATTATCAAATACTTGTATGTTGTAATTTAATTAAATAACTTTCCCATTTTATAATTCATAAACAAGTGGAGATTATGCAACAAAAATTGATAGCATAAGAAAGGGTCTTGATTGAAAAAAAATGTTTGTCTCAAATAAAATCTAAAAATCCATTAGTTAAAACTGAATAGTTAAAATTTTGAGGAGTTAGAAAAAGGAATAGGCAGGCCTTGATAGTAGGAGTGAAGAATTAACATGAAGAGTTGCCATTTGTAGCAATATATGACAATTGGTTGGAATGGTTCTAGGAGGAAATAGTGTATGATGGATCATTGAAATTAATTTTCCTGATTCCTTAGTAACAATTTAAACTCTTCTAAATGGGCTATGCTAAGAAAGGACATTTCAATATTCCAACAATGCTTTCTTACTCATTATTCTGTCATTCTTGTTTCATTGTTGAAACATATTTTTCAGAATTACACATTTATTTTAGTTTATGTAGAGTCCAACATGTGGCAGGAAAGAATGCATGAAACTAAGAAACATAGAGTAAGAGAATATTATTTGTATACTGAAATACTTTTAACATTATTGGTATGTTTCCCAGATATACGGACCAGAAAGTAGTGGGAAGACAACTCTTGCTTTACATGCAATTGCAGAAATCCAGGTTGTTTACGAGTGTCTAATCATTTTCAATTTCAGATTTTATTTTAACTTGTGGGAAGGACGCTAGTTACTTTCATATTGAGAATATTAACCATTTTGTTTTTAGTTTATATTCAGCAATTGGGAGGAAATGCAATGCTTGTTGACGCAGAACATGCATTTGATGCAGCATATTCAAAAGCTTTGGGAGTAGATGTAGAAAATTTAATTGTTTGCCAACCAGATAATGGGGAAATGGCATTAGAGAGTAAGAAAACTATATCGCTAATCGTCAAATCGCCACTTAATTTTACTTGTTTTGGCTAAGACTATGAATGTGTTTAGAATATGCTTATAAGTTTGTTTCTCATGCTTAGAAAATGCTAAATGATTTTCTTTAGTAATTTGTATTGATTTTCAAATCTAGCCAACATGTTACCCTGATTTTCTACTTCCTAAAATTCTTGCGTATATTAAGTTATTTGCCTGTGAAAAAGTAAAATACAAGAATTTGAATTGAGAGAACGTGCGTGATAGAGCGTCATTCCAATTTCTTGTTAACATATTTTAAAATCGTAACCCCAAGCAATGGCAAAATTGTTGTTTTATTCAGTTTTCATCCTTAAGGAAGGGGAAGTAGACACTATTCCAACTTGGTTACCATATAAGAAGCTGCTTTCTTTAGGATTCTCTCAAGCGATTATTGTGCTTGAGTTTTGTCCATTAGATCCATCATCCATAGTGCAAAAATACGTTTTCATTTGCGGTAACGGTTGAGAAACGAACTTCACGGCCAATACAAATGATGTAGGCGTCCATGCGGCTCGGTTGCAGTAAACTCAAAAACCTTCACAATACGACGACGATGCGACCACTATTTCGAGCTTTTAATGTTTTGCAATAGCCTCGACATTTGTTGAGGTTTGGTGCTCTCTCTGCTATGCATTACCTGGTTGTGTAGATTGAAGCCATGATACTGCATTGAAGGATATTATGTGACTTTTGGTATTAAGAAGGGAGTTTCTTAATGCATTTGATCCATTTCTTGAGCATTAGGGATCTGGAGTTGATGAACTAGTTAAAGCGGTGTGGACTAGCTTGCCATTTACATGAATCTTCAGTTAGATTCATGTATCAGTCTTATTAAGATAAAGAACAATGGCTGTGGTTTGATGCAATATTGCAATATGTTGGTATTTTTTTCCTGGGATATAAAGCTCTTATTATTTCAGACTATACCAATAAGTTAATTTGAGAAGGTCGATGTTCTTTGTTTTTAAGTCTTTCAGCAAGCCCATGGAGTTTATATTTCTGCTATATTATACTACAACATAATTGCAATAATCTATGATTTTTCTTTCCTTTTCTTGGGGATATTTTGTCATCTGTAGCTGTAATAATTATCTTCACTCGAGTGGTTTTATCATATTATCATCTAGATACTTTAAGATGGTATGTAAACACCCAAAAATTTCTGGAAATTGAAATTTTATGGATATGGAATCAATATGTGAGGTTTTTACTTGAGGAATCATTTTCTTCATACACGCTAATGGGAAAGTTATTATAGATACACTTATTGAGTGGTTTAGAGCTAGAGAGAAAAGACCTGAATATGATGTTGAGGGTAGTTAATATGTTAAAGGTGGGGGATATATTACATAAGACAACGGAGAAAACATATCCGTGTGGCATATTGTATTTTTTGAGTGTCTTCTTATTGGTGTTTAAACCTTTTGAGATCTGAGTGAGTGTGGCACAGGGAGACATGAGAAGTTTATTAGGGATCTTTGGGGATAGGGTAAGGAGAATCAGTAGAAGTCTCCACTTGACGCACTGCTGCTTAGTATGTGGTCCAAAGATGGAACATTTTTATTTTCCGGTATCATGTTGTTTAAAAATATATTCTGGCCTTTTGGGTGTCAAATGTCAATATTATCCACAATGCTTCTTTACGTCAATCTCTATTCATAAACTACTAGACTATGGCCTACAACTTGAATGACAATAATACTAAGCTTGGTGGCGTTGTAGTTTTGTTGGCCTACAAAAGTGATAATGCAGATTACAAGTTCATTTGAGTATCCCTATCATTTAAATCCTGACAAGGAAACAAAACATTTGTATTCCTGCTTATACATATAAGGAAGACGTGGGCACAATCTTGCTTGTACTGCCAAGGTGGTATCGTCTTCTAGCCAATTAAAATGAAAATATGGCATGGCCAGTTATGAAGAGTCTTAGATGAAAATTGACATGTTATATGCTCTATGGAAGTTGGAGGGACATGTTAATTATCAATCAGCTAACACAATAGTTTGCGTATTATCAATAATCTTCTGGAATTTGTTCTACATTACAGATGTAAAGAACATGTTATAGATAATAGAGAGCTCTTGGTGGAGGAATAGATTTTCCGGCTAAACAAAGCAACTTGTTGCATTGGAACTAGTGGTCCTCAATGTAGCCCTCCATTCTTCGTCTCTCTCAGAAAGTAGAAGTCTTGGAATCAACCAAACCCACCTTCGTTTGCGTTTATAAACCCATTTTGAGGACATTGGTTATTTTCATTTACAAGTTGTAAACCATTATAACTACCGGAATTTTTTGAACCACATGCTCCTAAGTCGGAAAATCCTCCATTTCTCCAACGGTTTCAACACTATTATAGCTGCAATAACATATGAAATGAAATACATGAGGTGTTCCAAATCTTAAGAAGTGAAGCATATTCAATGACAATGGGAGTGGGGAAGTGAGTGTTTTGGGCAGCTTAAAATAGTGGATTTTGTTAGGCCATATGTTCAAAGAATGAACGCAGAGTTTGCAAAACCTTAGTGCTTTACAAGTTTGAAAAGAAAAAAGGTGCTGAGTTGGAAACTAATTGCTTGAGTGTTCTAAGTGTTGAGTTCCAGATTATTGATAGAGTTGTCTCTGACTTGTTTTTTTCATGCCAATACACTCGTAATATTTATTCCCCACTGAAATCTATGCCTATTTCATAGTCTTTGTGGATGCAATTTGTAGCACACTATTGGATAAGCAATAGGTATGGAAGCATGGTTTGACCAGCTCTTCTATGGAGGTGTATATTTAATTAGGCTTAGATAGATAAAAAAATCCTTCTTGATGCAGTTGTTTATATGCTATCTTTTTATGTACTTGGCTAGATAGTTTTTGAGAGCTTTACGTGCCCAGTTCTTTATAATGGGTTGTCTACGAAATTTTTTTATTTTTTTATTTTTTTGTAGTATATGATTCATAAAGGTTTAGCAAGAGTCGCTTTATGCCACTACATTGACATGATTCATTATGGTTTTGCTTTTGGATGTTGTTGGATTGGGGAAATCTGTGACTGAGTCCTTTCTATTCCTTGTATAAATGGCATCTTGTCGTAAACTTATTACACTCTTATATCTTTCCCTATCTTAAGATATGTTCTGAAAGTTAGGTCTTTGATATGTGTTTCAGTGATATCACGAATGTATATAGGTTATGTTATGTATATATCTAGGTTCATTTCTCATGTTAGTCATTGACTGTTCTTTGTTGCAGTTGCAGATCGCATGTGTAGATCTGGTGCAGTAGATCTGATATGTATTGATTCTGTATCTGCTCTTACCCCTCGGGCCGAGATAGAGGTCACCTTTTATTTATTTGTTTTTTTGCTGCCCTTGTTTCTGATAGAGTCATATGTAAACAATCTGTAATGAACTGATAAATTGCTAATGTGAGAAGAAGAAGATTAGGGAAAAGAAAGAGTAAGTAGAGAAGAAATTAGGGGTTAAGAATAAGAAATGGAGAAGGAGAGCAGAGAATAAAGAAAGGGAATAGAGAAAGAGAAATATAAGAGGGAGAATTCATATCATATTCATTTCATGTCCTAACCAATTATTACATCATCATATATATAGCTTAATTGCCTAACAACCATGTTGCCATTTGCTAAATTGGTTACACAATATTCCTTTTCAAGAAGCTTCATTAAAAGACTATTCTACCCCTCGTATTGTAGATATGGATTTATCACACAATCATTTTGATATGACTAACAAGTGTAAGATGTTACTTCCGATTCCCCTAAAACTCCACCTAGGTGGGAGAGACTTAATTGCATTGTGGTGATGCCATGATCTCTTATGTGTCTGACTAAACTACAGAACATGGAGTTGACTAATTGCTGACTCCTTATCATGCTACTGTATAGGGCGAGATTGGAATGCAGCAAATGGGCTTGCAAGCACGTCTAATGAGCCAAGCTTTACGTAAAATGTCTGGAAATGCATCAAAAGCTGGCTGTACTCTCATGTTTCTGAATCAGATAAGACATAAGGTATACAATATGAAAATGTTTTGTTACTACTTACTCCTATATCCTAGTTTTTGCTCAACTACATATTTTACTATATTATGGGGAAGGTGAGAGATAAAGATAAAAAAGGTGGGGTAAGCATTTGGGAAGGAGAGAAATGAGTGGGCTGATTGGCTACTTTAATAAGAATACCAATGGGACAAAAACTTACAAAGACTTCTCAAGGAGAATGGAACCAACTTATCAGCAGAGGGAGTACTTACACGATTCCTGTAATTTTTTTTTTATTTCCCATTGAATGGTTTACCTTAGGAAAGAAATCATTTATTTTAATGGATTGAGCTTTTCTTTTTCTTTGATTTTTATAAATTACCCTTTGATTAGTGTTAGCACAGTGAATACTTTTTGGGTGTAATAATCAATTAGAAACTTATGGCTCGGAATATTGGGTAATCAATTCTCTCATAAAATTGTATTCTATCCTTTCTTTTTTCCTGAATTTGTTTGTTTCTGATCTATGGCCTGATGGAAATAGTCTTTGCTATTAATTTGCATCGCCAGGTAAAGTTGCTTGATTTGATCCTTATACTATCCTTTAGGTTACACTTGCACCACATAACCTTTATGGATCCTCCGATGGTTGTAACATTGTGCATAAATATCTGATGTTATTTTTTTGCATGTGCTATTGTGGTTGATTTTCCCAGCTTTCTCTTGCTAATTTAGTGATACTTTCTTCCAAATTTTGAAGATTGGCGTGTATTATGGAAATCCTGAAGTCACTAGTGGAGGGATTGCTTTGAAATTTTTTGCATCACTACGCCTTGAGA
The DNA here is from genome assembly GCA_019776075.1 of Amaranthus palmeri. Lineage (NCBI taxonomy): Eukaryota > Viridiplantae > Streptophyta > Magnoliopsida > Caryophyllales > Amaranthaceae > Amaranthus > Amaranthus palmeri. The sequence continues at coordinate 25,316 of JAAKBH010000515.1, forward strand.
TACGTCCTATTGGGAAAGTTAAATCTGTAAGAATGTCATATCTATGTCCGTTCGACTATGTTTTTATTTAATGTTGATTGTTGACAAGCAAATAACCTTTCTTACATATTCCTTTTACAGGTTAAAGGTGATGAAGATATTGGGTTGCGGGTCCGTGTTAGAGTGCAAAAGAGTAAAGTAAGATGCTAATGTCTAGATAAGCTATATAAATCGAAAATTATTCAATAAAAGGGAATATAATTGAAGTCGAGAGGAAACAAATTTATCAAGTGTTAATATTTTCAGGATGGAGGAGAATAAAGTAATTAAATGCAAACACCATAAAAACTTTTTGTGTTGCTATTTAATATCCCCCACCCTCTCCCCAAACGTGGCGTCTTTCGTGAGTGATTGTTTCTAGAAGGTCAAAGTGTCAAAAGGTGATTGATTTTATTCAACATAGCCCTCTATTTGCGAGGGTATTGAGTTGCATTTCTTATGCTAACTCCTACAAAGTGAGAGATGCATTGTTGCTTGGCTTTTATTGTGTCCTGGACGCAAGTAAACCAATTTGTAATATCGGAGGGGGGGGGGGGGGTGTGCTTTGATGTTATACAAAAAAACAAAAATTAAGAGAAAGAAAACTATCATGGTCTGAGATACTTGACCCTTCTCCTTCCTTTTATAAATTAGTTGATAAATATCATCCTTCATTCCCACAAGTGATGAATCTTTTCTTCAAATCCTTTTTTCTTTTGCATTTATGGTCTCTCCCTACTAATATAATACTGTGTGTACAAACTGGGTGCTATATGTAAGTTTAGATGCATAGTTGCTGGAATCGCAAACCGGATCGTAGGATTGTACACTCTTACGATCTTTAAATCCCAAAACAATCTAATTCGATCATAGATTCGAATCAAGCATAGATTCAGTCAGAGTCAAAATAAGAACATGACCTGTCAAAATCGATATAGGATCCCTCAGGATCCGCTGTTTCTACAAACAACGTATTTTTTGCTTATTTTTTTGTTTCTTTTATCTTTTGAACTTGTATCAAGTAAGCAAAATATGATTACAATGTTAGCAAAAACATTCATAATAATAAGCATAAAATATTAAACTCAATTTTTATATACTTATTATTATTTATTATTATTATTATTATTATTATTATTATTATTATTATTATTATTATTATTATTATTATTATTATCCTATACGTTTGAAGAGTATAGAACTTAATTAGTAATGTGTTAATGTTAATGAATGTGTTATACCTATTATAATTTTCATAATTCAACAATTATTATAAAGATAAATGGAGATTAATAATCCCAACTTTGCGTGATCCGCTCAAAATAATCCCAACTTTCGCATATTTTCTAATATATCTAACTTTGCCACTTTGTTGCTCAGGACATACCCTTTAATATGGTAACCGGTTATAACAGGTAAATCACCTGTTATAACCGGTTATAACAGAAAATATGCGAAAGTTGGGATTGTTTTGAGCGGATCACGCAAAGTTGGGATTATTAATCTCCATTTATCCTTCTTATTTCCATGACAAAAAAGGTGATTTACCTGTTATAACCGGTTACCATATTTAAGGGTATGTCCTGAGCAACAAAGTGACAAAGTTAGGTATATTAGAAAATATACGAAAGTTGGGATTGTTTTGAGTGGATCACGCAAAGTTGGGATTATTAATCTCCATTTATCCTTATTATAATCAATTTATTTTCCATATCCAGAATTCTTAATCTCACAATATGAATTAATTTTATAATATATACATTATACATTTTTACTAAATTACAATTAATTCGTAGGTCTACGATCCGATCCAACAATTCAATGATACGACCCCTCATCGATCCAAAGTAGAATCTGATTCAGATAACCTTGTTTAGATGAATCCAAATTAGAGTAGGATTATAATTTGGATTAGAGGCCAAGGAATCTTGGAGTTTGTAGATTTAGATGAAAGGGTAGAAGTTTAAGGAAGGTTCTTTAGCGAATTCAGTTTTTGAAGAAATCAAATGAGGGCTTTTGGTTTTGGTTGTGTTGGCATGGGATAAGGGTTCCAACAATGAAACTTTTTGGAGTTCCATTTTGTGAGGGAGATGTGGAGGATGGTTGAGAGGAGTTAGAGTTTGTAAAAGTGGGCTAAGCATCCAAGAGATAACTTGAGGATTCAAGGTGGGAAAAACGGATGAATATGGGTAAGGAGTTGGGGAATGGCATATGGATGTTTGTGAAGTTATGGATAAGGGATGAAAGAATGAACCTTCATGGGGTTTCATTTGTGAGGGACATGTGGGGGAGGTTTTAAAGGCGTTATGGTTTGGGAAAGTGGGCTCATGATCGAAGAGATGATTTGAGAATCCAAAGTGGGAAGGATGGACATATATGGGCGAGGACTTGGAAAATGGCATATGGATAATTGTGAAGTTATGGATAATGTGTGGATGTAGGAATGATGAAGATGGTGATTTTATGGAGTTGACTGAACAAAAAAACTCGATTCGAATTGATACGCCACGAAATTAGAACTGAGTTTTGCATACAATCGTATTTACTTGGGATCTGATAAGCATGAACATGTTTCATTATAAGAGTTAGAGCCAAACAAGAAAAGATCATAAACTTCACCATTATTTTCCAATTTACCGTATGTATATTTATAGTAGATCACATGATCATTTTAAAGAAATTAAAACAAATGTAGTTTTAATAGAAATATCTAATTAGCTTGACATAGTCTTATTAGTTTAAAAGATGAAACTTTCTATCTGAGAATTAGTAGTCTTGACGTGAGACTTAATTCCCAAGTCAATGCTTTACGTGTGGAATTGTTGTCGACGTTCTTTTGACTCTTGCTTAACCTTTTGACGTTCTCTTCATTTGAATTCCATGGCCTATAGTTCCCTTCACATTTATTAGAAGTCTTTTTGGCTTTTGGCTAATGTTGGGAAGGATCTTCCCTCCATGAATCATGATCCAAAGCTTTCCATCATCCTTTTGTAGGAACTCAATTAGTTTAAGTTCTACACCAAAAATTCACTCACAGTCGCCATAATGGCTGCAAAACGAATTTCGCGGTTAATATGGATGCTTTTGCGATCAATGCGACCTATATTTCGTTTGCGATAAACTTTAAAACCTTTAGATTGTGATCGCAATGCGGATATACAACCTTTATTTTGCACCATGGATTAAGAAAATAATTGTGACATCTATGCGTTTCAATTTCTTACATCATTTTATTCTTAAAATATAAATTTAGATAGGCTAGGAATGATACAGAATATTTTCATTCTCTTGCTTTTTAACACATATAATGTATGCTCATTAAGACTCTTCTTAGACCCTTCTTGAGTGAATTGGTTATGAATCCAAGTGTACTAGTTCTTACGTGCTTTTTTAATAAATACAAACATTCTTGAGGCTTCAGTGTCAGCTTGATCTTTCATTAAATCCGGGTAGTTTTTGAATATATTCATATCTTCTATATACCCATTGAGCGAATTGGTGACTATAAACTTTGCTAGTTCGCAAGCCAAGTTTTTAAATATATTCATATCTTTTATATACACCCATCAATTTTTTATCTTACCAAAATTTTTGTGAAAGTCGACCGAAAATTCGATGGGTTATATTTCAAATTTTTAGACTCATAACACGAAATTGATCAAACCTGAGAAAATCGAAATCGAAACGAACCGTTTTTACTCATTTCCCGTCAGATTTTTTTTGTTCCTTGTTATCAGTTTTTAGTCGAACCTACTATATTTCTAGTCAATTTTCGTATTTGAGTTTTATTTCTTTATTGCAGCGTTAAAAGCAATATGTGTTCTTTTTTTTTATAAGAACATTTGTTCAAAAAAAATTAGTGATAATTTTTTAAAAAATAAACTAAAGACCCACTAGGTACTGAAACTGGGAGCAATCCGACCCAAACTTGACCTGACCAAATCATAAACATTTTAATAAAGTGCTTCATTAAATTACGTATACTTTTTTATGTGAAATTGGAGAATTGTTTGTAATTAAGGATCAATAAGTAACAACTCTTTTTTATTAAAGAGTTTAGGTTGTGTTCATTTTCACCCCACTTCCTGACTCAGTGGGAGCAACTTAATGACAATAGTAAAAACGAGTTTAAACTTGGCTGCATGGCACTTAGTGAAACTCATCACTAAACATTTTTTCTTCCTCTTAACCACTTGATAGCACCTCATTAGTGGTGAATGATGGTTGTATTTTTACAAAGAAGAAGTTTTTGAGGAACTTGCTTTATAGAGTTCTAAGGTTGAATCGTATAGTTTACCACTGAGCAATACAATGACAAGTATTCATGCTAATTATGCCATAAATTATGTATATTTGTTTACCTTTTCATAATCATCCTCCCCCTTTTTTCTTTTATGTTATTGTGTCGTTGAGTATGTCACTTAAAATCTCTTTTTGTTGGTCGTCTTATCTATTTGGTTAACTGTAATTCATGCACTACTTTTGGAATTATATTGGAAAAAGGGAAAGGTGACAAGTTTGTCTTTTTTCACCTCTTTATGTGGTTCTTTACTATGTAAAATTCATGTAGCACTCCAACTCAATCAAACCTCCGTAAATTTCTTTCTTTGAGAAACTTTGTTCTTTACTTATACTAAGTTACTCTGATGTGCATATATTATCTTGATATTAATGGGCGTGGATCTTCTCTAGTTTCTGGTTCTAGTAACTCTGATGTTTTACCCCGCAAGACATATTGGAAAAACAATTCTTTTGGTCATCTATTAATTATTTGCAGGTGTCAAGGCCGTACAAACAAGCTGAGTTTGAAATTATATTTGGGGAGGGTGTGAGTAAATTGGTGAGTATTGTGATATTCAGCAGGATGTTTTTTGTGTTACTAAGGCATGCACTTTATTTATTTATTTTTTTAAAAAAACTCATGCTTTCTTTTCTTGCATATCCAGGGTTGCATTTTGGATTGTGCAGAAATGTTTGATGTTGTTTTAAAGAAGGGTTCATGGTATAGCTACAAGGATCAAAGGTACATCACTTCACTATGCAGCCATGGGGTTCTGAAATTGGGTTTCATTTGTATGCACATTATCTTTTGCATGCTTTTTCCTTTGTCCTTGTCTGGTAGTAATGGAATATTTTATAGGATGAAAAATTTTGGGTGCTTGTTGAAATGTGAGGTGCCTAAATCTGAATTATGGATAGACAATGACTTTTTTACTTATTGATCATTCATTTTATAGGTTAGGACAAGGAAGAGACAGAGCATTACAATACTTGAGGGAGAACTCTCAGTTGTCTGCTGAGATTGAGCAGGTTTGTCACTTTTCTTTTTTCAGTTTGTTTTGTTTTTTTTTTGTTTTTTGTTTTTTTTTTTCATGTTTTACACTGTCTATGATCGTTGGCTGATGTACATGTTTGAGAACTTTCCTCGTGTGTGTGTGTGTGTATATATATATCATCCATAGCTGCAAGGCTTCTTGCATTTTTTTTTCCGAACTTTACAAAGGGGCCAATCCATGTATGGATGACTAGTTGAAGGAGGCCCCTTGTGAACACATAATGCTTAGAAAGCGCTCAAGAAAACACTGATTTAGGTTTTCACTCAAGGGTCCAAAAAGAGGATATCAGCAAAAGGTTGTTATTGCAGATAATATGGATAATATACAGAAAAATTGGTTGTGTTACTCTGGACATGTGCATAGCCAAGTGCCAACCGTAGATGCCTCGTGATGAAATGTGTAATATTGATATTTCATAGCGTAAAACTGTCCAAGGTAGGCCAAAGAGAACTCAGATGAACTGAATTAAAATGATGACAATCACATGTGTTCACATGAGTAACTAGAGCGTTGGAAATGAATGAGGTAACAATATCTTGGTGGAGAAGTACCTTATCAATTTCACACAAGAATGAAGATATTGATGAAGATGTAAATCATAGAATTTAGTGCTGCTAGCTCAAATGGAGAGCTATAAACAAAATATTATGTGACCGAGTGCCTTGGGAGGACGGATAATTAGAGTAGCAATGTAGCACATAGTGTTGAAGCTTTTATGAGAGACCATTGTAAGATGTGTCTAGTTGAGATGCATATGTTATGATGGATAAGTGGACTGATTAGAGGTCTATAATATTAAGATTTTTTATTTTAGAAAACTCACTTTGAAGTTGATCATATTTCATTTGAGATAAAATGCTATAAGACATGTAGGAAGATATGGACTGCCTATTGACATCTGAGTTTGGAAGACCTTGTCACATTTGAAATCGTGCGATTGTATTTTGAGATGACTAGTATTCCTCCATGTTTAAGGTTCGACACTTCATTTACCTCTTCATGTTTAACTCTATGTTTGCATAACATTTTCGGAAGGAAAGGATTAGAGGGGACGGAAAAGGGAGGGGAGGGGAAAAGAGGAAAAATTGGCGCGTTTTCCTTCTAAATGTTTCCAATGTTGGAAGATTTTGTTGTTTAAAATGTGAAGGAGTTCTTCCTTCCAATTCCCTTCCCTTCCCTTCGCTTCTCTACCTTCTCCCTTTGGTATCCAATTTAAAGACATGCTATCCCTCCATATTTCTCCCCTTCGTTTCCCTCCAAACATAATGTAAGTTATATAATTACAACTAAAAACATTACCAATCAAATTTTGAACATTCAGAAACAAAAAAAAAAAAAAAAAAAAATTTTGAACATTCATAATTTGAAACTACCTTCCACATAACTTTAAACTTGATGCTTGGTCATTTCACGACTTATTTGTATGACGAATTTCCAATACTCATTCTATCAACTAGAGTCTCCACTTTACTAATGTATAAATTTGACCATCGATGATGTCTAATTATATATTAGCGTACCATTACCCCAATTGCAAGTAGATCCACTTTACATTGGGTTTGGGGGATTAAATGTGCACAATCTTACTCTTATAATAACATAGTTATTGTTTCTTTTTGATCAATGATTGTAAACATTTGTAAATTCAGATAAATAAGAAGCGTAAATAATTTACTATAATTAATTATATCAAAGTTCAATTTACGAATTTCAATATATTGAAGTTATCTATTTTGAAAAATCTAACATAAATTGTACGTAATGTTTTTAAGAATTAAGTGAGATGAAACAACATGCTATTAGTTTTCGAGTATGAATATTGAATAGTGTCTAAGACTGAAACACGTTAACGAAAATTAGGATGGAAGGAGTATCTGAAAAATTAAATTTGTGAAAAATTAAATATGTAGGATTATAGCTATATATAGAAAGAGTTTTTTCTTCTAAATTCTAGTATTTGATTTGAGAAGATTGCCAAATATTTTTGTAGCCATATATTGACAAGATTTCCTATATATGGTAAGACTCAAAGATTCTTGTTTAGGACCGTGTGCATTATTTTTCGTGTGATATGTGCACTGAAGTTTCTGGATGATTTTCTTGAAATAAGGAGTGTTACATAGCAAAGTTGTTAGGATTAGGGTTTGATCGAAATCAGCAGAATCGGATCTTAAGATTGTGTGATCCTACAAATATGCATTAATATGTTTAGTCTAACTAATTATCAATTATATATGTTTGTTTAAGTTTTAAGCTGTCAATATAAATGTATTTGAGTTCATCTATTAAATATTAAAGAAGAATAATTATAATAATTATTTTTAAACTACGAATCATGAAAAACTTGAATTTTATAGTGGTATTGATATAGTTATTTTATATATACATATTTATACATGAGTGAAATCTGGATTATATATGAAATTTTTTACGATTGAAGCTACCTTTACAGGATCAGATCGTACGATCATAAATTCGTATTATCATCTTACCACCTACATTCTTGAGCTAAGTATAATCGCATGGTTCACCATGCCTACAATCCGGATCAGTCCCCATGTTTGAACCGTAGGATCGTAGAATCGTAATTATGAATCAGGATTTAAATAAACATGTTACAAAGTACAGCCGATTATTGAATTTACTAGATGAATAACCTGTTGCATTTGTTTCTTTGGTTTTTCTCAACTTTTTTTTTTTTTGGGAAATGGTTTTTCTTAAGTTTATTTTTGGGCCATTCTTTTAAATTTTCTATGTTTCCTACAGTTCGTATTTTAACTCATCCACAAACTCATTCTATATTCTCATCTAATCCACATGTTTTTTCTATCTATTCGTTTGTCGTCTTGTTTTTTTCGACAAATTAATAAAACAACTTCACCCGATTATATCAAAATCTCAGGGATAAAGGATCTTTTAGCTAGCAGACACGTCCTGATTAATTTTCTGCAAGCTGAAATTTTTATGATCACTAGACATAATAGTACACTAGGTTTTTTTTTGTTATGTTGGTGTTGATGGGTTGTCTTTGAATTTGCTGATAATTGAGCTTAAAAATTGCAGGCAGTGAGGCCATTGATGGCTGAAGGGATTACTCAAGCAAGTCCTTATAATGCAAGATACCCAACCTTGCCGGAGCAAGAAGAAGAATTTTTCGAAGAGGTGCAATGAAACGAAACAAAACGAAACGAACAACCTCTGGGCAATTTTGAAACGTTGCTGAATCAAGCTCAAATTGCTGAGTTACAAGGTTTGGTGCAACTTGGTGCCCTGTTTCCGGTGCCAACAATGAACAAGCGGAGATAACGGAATTTGCTAGATAGATGATTAACTTATCCTTTTTGACAAGGAAATTTAATGGAATTAGATGAAGTAGGATGTGTGTAGTTTTTGGTGTGTAAATGCTTTTTTCTTTCTTGTAATATGAAATTTATTTATTTTTCTTAATCTTAACCTCTCTTTTTAATTCTCTCTTAAGCAAAATCCTGCTTTTCTTCAAATATGTCTAGTTTGTACATGGGTGACTTGGGATCTGTTTGGCAATTGACTATTAAGTGGAACTGTTGTATGATTTCTGCTGTGGCTGTTTGTTTGACAAAATATTGGTAATCTCTTCAACTTGGGATTTGTTCGACGAATTTGACCTTAAAAATTTTGAGCTAACTAGCAATGACGAAGTAGATTACTCTTGGTAGTTTCTTACAAATTGGCACTTTAAATTAGTAGATATATTGTATGCTTCAGCTAATGAAATAGCTAATCTCATTCGATTTCATTTCAGTCGAGCTTCTTACGAACAAAAAACAAGCTCATTCATAATTAGTATTGATTTACATTGTCATTAATTTGGAAGCTTTGGAGGACACTTGAAGACTTAGAAAATCTTGTAAGATAAATGTGTGTTGGTGATAATTCAAGACACAACCATCCTTCATAGCTTTTTAGGAGGATCGTAATAAAGTAATTAGAGTTTCAAATGACATTCAAGATCAAATTAGACAATAGTGAGATTAGCATGCAATATGCCTTTATTTTAACCTCCGCCTAATAAAATTATTTTGAATTTATGCTAGCATGGATAATATGCACTACATGAGGGAGGCTATCAAACTAGAAGAGATAGATGGTAAGTCTCTTATACTACATTATCTATACTTATATACTAGGAAAAATTACCTAGAATAATCCAAACTATTCATGATTTTCCTACAATAATCCCACCTATTGATTAACCATGAATAATCCCAACTTTGAGGGGTATTTTCCTAGAGTAAGCTTGGGTAACCCGATGACCTGCTATAGTAGCTAATTCACCAAAAAAATAAATTAAATATTAATTTATAATTAGAAATATTTTTGAAAATTTACATAAAAAATTCTAAATAATAAAAAAAATCATAAATTTTTTATGAACATTTTTTTAACATTTTTTTGACATTTTTTTTAAATTTATCTTTTTTTTTTTTAAAAAAAATAAAACTTACTATAGCAAGTCATCCGGTCACCGGGTTTACTCTAGGAAAATGCCCTTCAAAGTTGGGATTATTCATGGTTAATCAATAGTTGGGATTATTGTAGGAAAATCGCGAATAGTTTGGATTATTCTAGGTAATTTTTCCTATATACTAAGCAATCTGTAATATTTTTCAGGCATTAGACATTTCTTATGTGTATGGCACATATCAAATAATGATAAGAACATGGTCAATAGATTATGCGAAGATAAAAATCAAGCAAGGAGAGATTTTTAGGTATATGCAATGGAACTACATGGTTAGTGGCTGCAAAGATATTGATTATGAACATCGTTGGAGAACAACATAATAGCTTACTTTGTTTAGGAGAAAAGAAAGTCCATTCATAATAGAACGACAACTTTGATCAAGCATAAGTAAATAAGTTTTTGCGCATCAAGTTTAATAAGTGTGCACATATTAGGTGATCAACGACCAGTAGGAGTTGAGAGCCAACATTACATTTGTGTTTCAAATACTACTTTGGTTGTGATAGTAGCTTTTTGATATCCTATTTAAGATGGTGCATGCACAAATAGCAAATCAACAAGCCATGATTAGATAAGTACCAAAGGACTAATGAGCAGCGTTTCGTGATTGTTACATTTCCGCTGCATCATACCACTATCTTATAACATATCACATCATGCTTTTGTCATTTTTTAACTAGAGCATATCAATAGATCTCGGGAGATTATGTGTTTGAAATATGCGGTTATAGTTACCGGAGCTCTCGTGTATTACATTGTTCCTTTTGTTGCACGTATGTGAAACTGAACTCGGTGTTGTATATTTAGATGACATTAATCAGTTTTGGAAAAAATTGAAGATGGGGATGACACTAATAAGGATGTGCATCTAACGCATCGGCTGTGAGATACTTTTAGTCATTAGCTGACAAGGTCTTGAAAGCAAATTCTACTGTTGTGCGACATGTGTCTTAGATAAAGGAAGACGATCTTCATCTAGTTCGTACGGATTTACCAAACCACAAGGTAGTCTACATACCATAAAAAAATATAAGAACGTCATATGTCTTTTCAACATTTAAAAGTACAAAGGCTTGTTTATATATATATATATATATATATATATATATATATATATATATATATATATATATATATATATATATATATATATATATATATATATATATATATATATATATATATATATATATATATATATATATATATATATATATATATATATATATATATATATATATATATATATATATATATATATATATATATAAGATCAAATAAGAAGGATGAAAAAGATTTTTGTTTGATTGTTTTTGTTACTATATATACAAAAAAAAGATACTATGTTATAAAGTAAAGGGAAAATTACATTTAAAACTCCCAGCTATTAGCGATTTAAATATAAAACTCCCAACTGTTGATTATTATTCAAAACTCCAAACTTTAGGCCCAATTTAAATTTAAAGCACCGATAGAATTTTATAACCTGTTTAACCGGTTACCATATAGTTAAAATGGGATGATACTTGAAGGGTCGTGTAAGGTCAAAAGGGTGAGGTGATTAATAAATACAATTTGGTTTCACTACTTCTCAACTAAAACCAATTTATACGGTTATAAGTCATCTTGGACTTTAAATTTAAAATAGGCCTAAAGTTGGGAGTTTTAATTAATAATCAATAGTTGGAAGTTTTATATTTAAATCGCTAATAGCTGGGAGTTTTAAATGTAATTTTCCCTAAAGTAAAAACATTCTAAAAATCTATGTATAATTACTTTTATGTGTAACATAGTTACTTTGACAATTATGTGTTTGTGGCTAAATCTTGACCATAGGTTTTTTTATTTTAGGGAAATCAAGGATGTAGATTCCTTCTTACACTTCTCATTTTCAACACCCTTCTCATTGGAATCCTCTCCTATGACTATGAGTGTGTGTGTGTGAATCTGAATTATATGAAATTCTTTTACAATTGAAACTATCCTTGTAGGATCGGATCGTAGGATCATGTTTTGAATTTATCACCTAAATTCTCGAATTAATTTGGATCACATGATTCTACCTACATTAAGGTTCTACCTATGATTCTGATTAAATATCTGTTTTAAATCATATAATTATAAGGTCAAAAAATCATAGATCTAAATCGAAATTCTATTAAATATAATTCCTACAAGTCTTTTTTTAAAAGTCCACCATAATTAAAATCATAAATCTATTTTGATTATCATTACCTCGGATTAATTGGAAAGACTTATAATATTTTTTGGTGAATCATAAAAGTTAATGGCTGACCACAAACATAAATTTTTTTGTCAATCTAGACTTCCCTCAATACGTAGTGGTTTCCATGTCATCTTTCATCAATGTAGATTTGTTAGTTGATATCACATTGTCTGTTTGGTAGGTGACCACTCAAGGAAATATACGTCTTGCATTTCTACCGATTCAAACAACCTACAATTCTAATTGAAAAAGTACAAATCCTTTTGAATCTTGAGCTCGTCTCGTAGTTGAGAGTTTTTTCTTTCACTTTTAAAATTGTTGTGAGTTTAATTATCTATATAAAAGATTAATTTCCGATTGTCTTGTTTCTAGGGATTTTCTGACCTATCTCAAATTATAAAAAAAGAAAATTCTATATAGTGAACCTAAGTTTTTGGCTTTTCCATATGGTAGACAAATATTTTTTTAATTCGCGTGGTGATCCTAAAATTTCAAGCTTTTCACTTGGTAGACAAAATGTTGAGATTTTTTTGATAAATTTACATTATTATTAATTATCATGACGTCTGTTTTTTTTTTTTATAAAAATAGATATCACGATCACCCCACCCCTATGAACATATTTTTTGAAAACTTGTTTGAAATAAATACTTAATTTAATGAAGAGTTGAACATTTTATCAACTACACAAAAGAGTTGAAAGCTCGGGGTTATATGAATTAAAAAAAAATTGTCTGTCATATGGAAAAGTCGAAAACTTAGGGTTACCTCGTAAAATTTTCCAATAAATAATTATAAATCGAAACATTTGATTTTAGTCAACAGATATCAACATTCACATCATTATCAACTAACAAATGAAAAAAATTAAAAAGGAGTCAATGTCATCTAAGTAACATGACATTATTGAGTGAGTCAAATGGATTAATTGTAGAGGAATATCTCCATGATCCTTAGATTCTACAAACATAACGAGCTGCCCATTAATACCTCAACTTTCCTTTCTTTAAGTCCTTCAACATTCCAATTCCAAGGCCAAAAAACGTACGATCTATCGATACCACAAAGGCGATGAACGACTTATTTTCGAGCTCGTTCAAGAGGTATGCAAACCTCAAGGAACAAGCATACCATGATGATTTGGAAGCAGGGTCTAATGAGACTACACCAAACCTCGACAAGTTCTTTGAGGAGGTGGATGTGATCAAGAAGATCATGGCCGAGGTAGAAAAGCTCTACAAAAGGCTCCAAGAATCGAACGAACAATGCAAGGTTGCGACTAATGCAAAGGCAGTAAAAGAGATACGAGCATTGATGGATACTGATGTGGAGCAAGTTTTGAAGCGAGCCAAGATCATTAAAACCAAGCTTGAATCTCTCGACAAGTCGAATGTGGCTCATAGGAAACTCCCAGGGTGTGGGCCAGGGTCTTCTGCTGATCGCACACGTACATCAGTGGTCAGTGGATTAGGCCAGAAGCTTAAGGACATCATGGACGGGTTCCAAAAACTAAGAGGGAAAATGTCGGATGAGTATAAGGAAACTGTCGAAAGAAGGTATTTCACAGTAACAGGGGAAAAGGCGGATGAGGAAACTATTGAGAAATTGATCTCGAGTGGAGAAAGCGAATTGTTTTTACAAAAGGCGATACAAGAACAAGGGCGAGGCCAGATTATGGATACGGTGAAGGAGATACAAGAAAGGCATGACGCGATTAAGGAAATCGAGAGGAATTTGCTCGAGTTACATCAGGTTTTTTTGGATATGGCTGCACTTGTTGAGGCTCAAGGACAGCAGCTTAATGATATAGCTAGCAATGTGAATAGGGCTCGTTCGTTCGTGAGCTTAGGTGTTAGCGAGCTTGTAACTGCCAAGGATCATCAGAAGAATACTCGAAAATGGACTTGTATTGCCCTGATTCTTGCTATTGTTCTTGTTATTGTAATTGTGTTTCCTATCTTGTATACAACTCTTATAGTGCCCCATTAGTCTCATTTTGTTCATCAAGCTTGAATAGGAGATCATTTTTTGAGGTTTTGTTTCAAATATTCAAGTGAATTCTTTTTAATTGAGAGTATTAGGATGTGATTCTTTTGTTTAGTAGTTTTGTGATGTACTCATCTTATAATGAATGTAGTTTGTTTTAATTTGATAAGTTTGAAGTGTATTTGTAATGATATAATGATCTTCAATTGACTTTAAAGTTCGTGAAAATTTAATCGGCTTTAATTGACTTTCAACTAGAGGTGCTGAACGGGCATAATTGGGGTGGATCGGGTCAAAATTTAAATGGGCGAGCGAAAATCGTTTAAATTTGAATAACTTAGACCTGCATTTATAAAGTTCAAATAATAGTTTTTTTTATTCTACTCTAAGGGTTATTGGGTCGGCTCACTTATGTATATGATAATATAGTATGACCCGTAAAAATGTGACCTACCCTGTTAAACACCTCTACTTTGATCGTATGTTTCCTTGTTGAATGTATTTTCTCATGCGTGAATTTTGTCGGTATGGTATGGGTGATGTCAACAGTTTGTTAACTTATTTATAATTGGATTCTTCTCGAGAAACTCACATTCTCCTTTATTAATGTGCAAATCATGTGCACACCTTCTTAAAGCGTAATTCATTATGCATGTCCAAAAATACTCTCCAAGAACACTAATAATAACAAAAAGAAAGTCCAGCCAAGCCAGCACATAGCTTGAACTTGTTGGTTGGTAAAGTCTTGATCATCATACGTACCGAATTGTCTTGCATAGCTTTCTTCACCAAATTCAACAACTTAATCTCAAAATCATCCTGAATGAAGAGATTTTTTATTTCAATGTTTTTGGTCTCCCATATAATTAAATGAATTATACTTAAGCTTTTTACGAAGTACACATGCAAATTTAGACTTGATCACATATGACTATGAAACCTTCAAACTCTTGGCTTCTTTAAGGGTTCCTCAATGGTCATAGAAAAACGGCTTCAAATATTACATAGTTGTAACATCTTGCAAGAAGATAGCCAACTCTACATTACATTACCCAAAGTAAATATGAAATCCGAAGACAATTCTCGAAATCAATGCCATAAATTGAGTCACAAAACTCTAGACAGTATACTTTAAGCATCCATTAAGTACCTCAAGAAAATACAGCAGCACATTCCAATGTAATTTCCCCGGATTAGCCAAAACTTACTTACCATGTTCATAATTTGAATAAAGTTAAAACTCAAAAAGCACCATAAAGTGACTCATACTACCCAAGACACTTGTGCATAGAATGTTTTACTTTTGCTTATTAAGTGGCTACAAACCTTTGGACGCCTCATCAAGATTATTCATATCGAAAAACTTCTAATAAATCTTTATTAAAGTTAGCCTCCACCTCAGCGAAACGCACTGCATGCAACCAGCCGCATGAGATAAAACAAGATGCACAAAAATCCTTCATGTAGTTCCAACCACCATAAGACCTTTGTGCAAAACCATCTGAAACAACAAAGTTACCAAATAACTTCTATACCAAAGTCTCGATGATTGCTTTAACCCATAATACACACAAGATCTTCCATACTCACTATCCCGAATCATTTGATTGCTTTGTGTAGATATAGACCCGCAAATCCCATGGAGAGAACAAGTCCACGATCACAACAAAGAACTAGGAGGATTAACTCCAGCCGACAATGGCACTCTAAATTCTACTTTATTTCATTATTTGTGGCATTGGATATAGAATGTTAAATGATACTATATACATCTTTGTTTTCCTTCTCTTTGCTAATGTTGATCATTGACTTGAATCTACATTAACTAGGGCTCAAACCCCAAAAACCATTGCCTTAGGTTGCCTTTCCTAATAGGAAGCTACATATAACAAGTTTTTTAAAATACTTCCTATTAAGGCAATCAAAGGGAAGAAAGCCAAAGGGAAGTTTTGAATGAATCTAAATCTGACCATAGTCTTGTGATGTTTAGTAAAAATAGTAATTTATCCCATTGTACAGCTTGTGGTAAAGATGGTCATTTAAAAGAAAAATAATGGACTGTTGTTGCTTACCTTCCTGGCATCCTCTTCACTCTCCAAAAGACAAAATCAGATCACCCACTCTTAGGGGAGGTAAAGGAGGTAGATGGCCTAGAGGTGGAAGGGGTGGTAGGGGAGTCAAAACTGCACACACTTCCTCTTATGATAGTGGGTCTTCCAATATTGCCTCAACTTTATCTCTTTCCTCCACCCAAATAGAACAACTTATGAAGCTTCTTCCTTCCAATTCTACACAACATTCTTCTGATACAGAAGAAGAAATAGATGGTGCTTTTGCTGGTGTGACATTTTGTTATCATGCTGGAGGCACACACGAAGCCTGGATTATTGATTTAGGGGCTTCTGACCATATGACAGGTAGTCTAGGCATCTTAACTAATCCTGTTCATCAACATTAGCACTCAAGGATTAATTTGCCCAATGGAGAAACCTCTGTCATTTCTCACAAAGGATCAATGGTTATCATGGAAAAAAATGCGGTCACGGACGCGTTTGCGAAAGCGGATGCGATGTCGCGGAAAACGGTTGTAACGGAGTTATAACGCGGAACGCGGTCGACGCGGTGTGATTTTTTTTAAAAAAAACACATAAATAGAGAATTGAGCCTATACTTGTATTTTTATAGTTAAACAACTATTGTTATGTAATGATATGTCCATAATCATCATAATTCCCTTATATATGGTACCTTTAGGTTATTCAATTTATTAGGTTATTTTTTTGTTTACGTCTAACCGTTAAAAATCATTAATTAGTTTAAATATTATGTTAGTTAAAATATTACTAAGTTATAAATATAAATTAATTCAATCATAAATAGTAAAATAATAAATAATTAAAATACTAAATTATATTACAAAATAATATAATACAATTAACTGGTAAGTGCTAACTACTAATACATAATCACCACCAGAACGAGTGGCGATGACGTTCTTGTTCTTCATTATTATCAAAGTTATAAGATTGGTCATAATTGTGTTTCCTATCTTGTATACAACTCTTATAGTGCCTCATTAGTTACATTTTGTTTATCAAGCTTGAGTAGATCATTTTTTGAGGTTTTGGTTCAAATATTCAAGTGAATTCTTTTTAATTGAGAGTATTAGGATGTGATTCTTTTGTTTAGTAGTTTTGTGATGTACTCATCTTATAATGAATGTAGTTCATTTTAATTTGATAAATTTGAAGTGTATTTGTAATGATATAATGATCTTTAATTGACTTTAAAGTTCGCGAAAATTTAATTGACTTTAATTGAGTTCGAACTAGATGTGTTCGACAGGCAGAATTAGGGTGGATCGGGTCAAAATTTAAATGGCCGGATTGGATGGGTCATGTCAAATTTAAACAGGGCGCACTACAAAAAAAAGTTGCAGATAGCCACACTTATATAGCCATGCTTAAATAAGTGAAGCAAGCTATTTTGTAATTAGGCACACTTATTGCATTTAGTCATGTTTATTAAGTGTGGCAATTGTAGTCTCACTTATAAGCATGGCTAAAAGGTAACTTAAATTCATTATTGTATGTAAACAATTCAGCCATACTTTATAAGCGTGGCTACATTAATTAAATAAAAAAAATTTGGAACGTCAGCTATAGTTAATAAGCGTGGCTAAAGTTCAAGTAAAAAATATATAAGAAACTTAGGCACTCTAAATAAGTGAGGCTAAATATTATTTAGAAAAATTACTTTTAAATCGGCCACAATTAATAAGTGAGGCTAATCCCTACTTTCTCAGTTCATCATCATTATTCATTAGAGTTCAATGTACCCCCATTTTTCATTTTTCCTTAATGCTCCTCAGTTCAATGCACCCTCATTTTGCAAATCGCTGTTCTTCAACCATTTCTACAGTCGGCGATTCATCAATTCCAAGCCTCCATTTTAACACGGTATGATCCTTGATGTTGATGAGGCACATTTTTTTTTTACATTTTGTTTTTGAATGAAAATTTAGGGCTTTTTACGGTTTTCCTTCATTTTTGAAGGGACGGTTTCGTTCATTTTGGAATAAAAATTAGGATTTTCATTAATCATTAAGTTTTCAAATGATCATGAGGTTCTCGTTTTATATTTTCTCGACTCGAAATTTGCCGGTTCATCTTCAGTCTTCGTCCTGTTCTAACATTTTTGGCGACTTCATTTGTCCCTTTCTTGGCTGCGTTTTTAGAGCATTGCAAACTTTATGAACAGTTAGGGTTAGTGCTTTTTTATTATTTAGGGTTTCGTTTTTAATTTTGCTTTAATTCTGATTGGGATGCTGTTATTGATGTTGGTTAGTTCTTGAATTTTTAGTTATTTGCATTTTTAGGATTCAAAATTTGTTTAATTTCAATCTAAATCTGTCGAAATTGTTGATGTCATTTTTCAATTCAGGCAATTTCTGAAGTTGGGGTTTGTTTCTTCAATTTTTTGGTAATCTTTATTTATTTTTAGTTGATGAAAACCTTCAATGGAGGTTCTGAAAAGTGCTCGAACCTCGGTAACCGTCTTCGTCTGATGATTTTTTGCAACAATTTTGGGATCAAGGCTTCTTCTTCGTGTTCTCCTCTTTTAAGGTATATTTATTTTGTTTCACCTCTGAAGATCTTTATTTCGCCATTAAGTTATTCACCATTGTTGTTGAAGCCTTGAAAGTTGAAGGTAATGTTTTATTTGCTGATTTCTCTTTTAGATTTATTTTTGTACAATAGATGATTTTATTCATTGAATATTATGTTTGCAAATTTTTTTTCAATGTTTTAAATTGTTGATCTGCCATCACTTATTTTTCTTTTTTTTTTTTTTTACTTTAAGATGATTAAGTGCTATGTTTTTTATTTTGTAGGTGGACAATGGCAAGGTCGATGGTGATCGACTTTGCATAACTGGGGGTTCTGCTGGCGGATATACAACATTAGCTGCCCTTGCGTTTAGGGAGACTTTCAAAGCTGGAGCTTCATTGTATGGCGTAAGTTTATCAATTTTGTAAGATTAATTAAGTTTCTGTCCATTTTAAGTATGATAGAATGAATGGGAGAAGCCTTGAGCACTGATCCATACTGAGTTAGCTTTGTATAAGGCTATAAGCTCTAATATATCTTAAATGTCAAGACTTCGATCTGTCGGTCTGTAGATTTTGGTGATGTCAAATAAGTTATTCTTTTACTTATGGTTTTTGGATGAAAAATTAAGGATTTTCATTTTGGAAGACAATGATCACACATCACTGCCTCTTACAAGGTATTGTTTCAATGCCACACTTTTTTGTATATGAACTAATTTCCGTACTAACCGTTGTAGAAAAGTTGTTTTTCTGTGTAAATGATTCAGTATTAAGTGTTAATATGAATGCTTGATTTAGCTATATAATCACCTTACAGTCTGCACATTGGTCGTAAACTTGCATTTACTTGCCAAATAACTGTATAAAATTCAGTTTCTCAATCTGATTTTTTTTTTTTATCTAATTTCTTCCTTCACCTGTTTGCTGCCAAGATAAGAATTTCTGTTTGGATTCATGTTCACTGTTTTTATAATCACTATCTTGTAGGGCATTGAATACTCTACAGTACTTTTGTTCAAACTTTCAGCCTCTTGTATCAAAATTCTGCTGTCAAGCCCTGAAGCTGCCTGTGGGTTGATTCTGACCAGCTGTTGTTGGCTGTTTTCTGACCTACGAGTCTGGCTGCTGGTCTACGAATTTGCGGGGTATCAAAATGTTGCTGCTGGTGTATCAAAATGTTGCTGCTGCCACATCATTTTCCAATTGATCTGAGTTTGTGGGGTTGCTACTGTTTGTGCTTAAGCGTGGCTGATTTGCTGATGGTGCTGGACTGTTGCTTCATTTTTTTGTCATGAGTTACTGATTTGTCATGAGTCTGGCTGCTGATGGTGTATCAAAATGTTGCTGCTGCTGGTCTACGAATTATGGCTGCTGGTGATGTTGATTGTGCTTAACTGATGGTGTTGCTGCTTCCTTGTTAGTGGAACTAATGCTGCTGCCTCTTGCTTGTTTAGTGTGTTGCTTCATTAGCTGCTGATTTTGATCATACATTTTTGATTGTATTTATTTTACTATTTATTTTATTTTACTATTTTGTATAGGCTTTTCCGAGTATCCCTGACTGTGTTGTATTGGTGTTTTTCTGATAAATGAAAAAGTTTTTTATTTGCCAAAAAAAAAATAAAATAATAATAATAATAATAATAATAATAATAATAAAAAATTAATAATAATAATAATAATAATAATAATAATAATAATAATAATAATAATAATAATAATAATAATAATAATTTACCGCCAAAATTATTTAAAATGCCAATTATACTCATTAGCCACGCTTATAATGTGTGTGAAAACACAAGCAAAGGAATTGACTATGAAATAGTTTAGCCTCACTTATTAAGTGAGGATAGTTTACAACACCTATAAGCGTGGCTATAGGTACTACCAGCCACTATTATAAGCGTGGCAATGAGTAATTCTAGCCACGCTTATTAAGCGTGCCTAAAATTTACCCACACAAGCACAGACCTCGCTTTTTTAAGCGTGGCTAAATCCATCAGCCTCACTTATAAGTGTGCCTAACTGCATATTTAAGCGTGGCTAGCTGCAACATTTTTTGTAGTGCCGGGGCGAGCGAAATCCATTTAAATTTGAATAACTTTTACCCACGTTTATAAAGTTCAAATAATAGTTTTTTTAATTCTACTCTAAGGCTCGTTGGGTCGGCCCACTTATGTATATTATAATAATATAATATAAAAATATCACAAAAACTTGCGTAAGACCGTCTTATTCTAAGACCATAATTGGGCCAGCCCATTCTCAGGCGCGTGCACCACACGCGCTCCAGATTTCAATTGTTTGGTTTTTTTTTTTCATTTTCTGGACATTTTTCAATTTGGATCTTAAAGGTATCAATTTTGACCTTAAAGATATCAATTTCAACGTAAAGTACTTAAACATATCAATTAAAGTAAAAATTTCAATAACAACATACAATTCTTTACTTAGCACTGTCAATTATTACCAAATATGCATCAATTATGGCCTTATCTTGTTTTTGTTATGATGTTAAACAAAATAAATGAACTACATAACAACATACAATTCATTACTTATCAGTGTCAATTATTACCAAACATACATCAATTATGAACTTATCTTGTTTTTGTTATAATGTTAACTATATCAATTATATCAACAAAATAAATGAACTACATAACAACATATAATTTCATACTTATCATTGTCAATCATATTAGGTAGAAATTGATTACTTTAGCGTTAAAGTTGATCACTTATAGGTTCAAATTAAAGTTTCTTACTTTAATTGATATATTTAAGTACCATTTTACATTGAAATTGATATCTTTAAGGTCAAAATTGATATCTTTAAGAGTAAAATTGAAAAATGCCCAGAGAAATGGAAAAAGCTTATGGGCTCCATATTGGGCCGCGTCTTATTCTAAGACGGTCTTACCCAAGATCTGCTGTAAAAATATAAATAAAAGTGGTAAAAAAATTTTCGCAACCAATTACTATAATTATCCGAGCTGGCCCGGCCTGACCCTTTACACCAAGGCCCATTAATGACCCGACCCGCTAATGACCTGTAAAACTGTGACCCGACCTGCTAATGACCCGTAAAAATATGACCTACCCCATTAAACACCTCTACTTTGATTTTTCTTATGCGTGGATTTTGTCGGTATGGTATGCGTGATGTCAACAGTTTGTTAACTTATTTATAATTGGATTCTTCTTGAGAAATTCACATTCTCCTTTATTGTGTGAATCATGTGCACACCTTCTTAAAGCGTAATTCATTATGCAATATGCATGTCCAAAAATACTCTCTAAGAACACTAATAACTACAAAAAGAAAGTCCAGCCAAGTCGGCACATAGTTTGAACTTAAAGGTTGGTAAATTCTTGATCATCATACGTACCGAATTGTCTTGCATAGCTTTCTTCACCAAATTCAACGACTTAATCTCAAAATCATCCTGAATGAAGAGATTTTTGATTTCTATGTGTTTGGTCTTCCATATAATTAAATGAATTATACTTAAGCTTTTTACAAAGTACACATGCCAAATTTAGACTTGATCACATATCACTATGAAACCTTCAAACTCTTGGCTTCTTTAAGGGTTCTTCAATGGTCATAGAAAAACGGCTTCAAATATTACATAGTTGTAACATCTTGCAAGAAGATAGCCAACTCTACATTACATTACCCAAAGTAAATATGAAATCCGAAGACAATTCTCGAAATCAATGCCATATATCGAGTCACAAAACTCTAGACAGTATACTTTAAGCATCCATTAAGTACCTCAAGAAAATACAGCAGCACATCCCAATGTAATTTCCTCGGATTAGCCAAAACTTACTTACCATGTTCATAATTTGAATAAAGTTAAAACTCAAAATGCACCATAAAGTGACTCATACTACCCAAGACACTTGTGCATAGAATGTTGTACTTTTGCTTATTAAGTGGCTACAAACCTTTGGACGCCTCATCAAGATTATTCATATCGAAAAACTTCAAATAAATCTTTATTAAAGTTAGCCTCCACCTCAGCGAAATGCACTGCATGCAACCAGCCGCATGAGATAAACAAGATGCACAAAAATCCTTCATGTAGTTCCAACCACCATAATACCTTTGTGCAAAACCATCTGAAACAACAAAGTTACCAAATAACTTCTATATCAAAGTCTCGATGATTGCTTTAACCCATAATACACACAAGATCTTCCATACTCAATCCCAAATCATTTGATTGATTTGTGTAGATATAGACCCGCAAATCCCATGGACAGAAAAAGTCCACGATCACAACAAAGAACTAGGAGGATTAACTCCAGCCGACAATGGCACTCCGAATTCTACTTTATTTCATTATTTGTGGCATTGGATATAGAACGTTAAATGATACTATCTGTCTATACATATTTGTTTTCCTTCTCTTTGCTAATGTTGATCATTGACTTGAATCTACATTAACTAGGGCTCTAACCCCAAAAACCGTTGCCTTAGGTTGCCTCTCCTAATAGGAAGCTACATATAACAAGTTTTTTAAAATACTTCCTATTAAGGCAATCAAAGGGAAGAAAGCCAAAGGGAAGTTTTGAATGAATCTAAATCTGACCATAGTCTTGTGATGTTTAATAAAAATAGTGATTTATCTCATTATACAACTTGTGGTAAAGATGGTCATTTAAAAGAAAAATATTGGATTGTTATTAGTTACCCTTCCCGGCATCCTCTTCACTCTCCAAAAGACAAAATCAGATCACCCACTCTTATGGGAGGTAGAGGAGGTAGGTGGCCTAGAGGTGGAAGGGGTGGTAGGGGAGTCAGAACTGCACACACTTCCTCTTATGACAGTGGGTCTTCCAATACTGCCTCAACTTTATCTCTTTCCTCCACCCAAATAGAACAACTTATGAAGCTTCTCCTTCCACTTCTACACAACATTCTTTTGATACAGAAGAAGAAATAGATGGTACTTTTGCTGGTGTGACATTTTGTTATCATGCTGGAGGCACACATGAAGCCTGGATTATTGATTTAGGGGCTTCTGACCATATGACAGGTAGTCTAGGCATCTTAACTAATCCTGTTCATCAACATCAGCACTCAAGGATTAATTTGCCTAATGGAGAAACCTCTGTCATTTCTCACAAAGGATCAGTGGTTATCATGGAAAAACAAATGCGGTCACGGACGCGTTTGTGGAAACGGATGCGGTGTCGCGAAAAACGATCAGGACGGAGTTATAACGCGGAACGCAGTCGACGCTGTGTGATTTTTTTTAAAAAAAAAACACATAAATAGAGAATTGAGCCTATACTTGTATTTTTATAATTGAACAACTATTGTTATGTAATGATATGTCCATAATCATCATAATTGCCTTATCTATGGTACCTTTAGGTTATTCAATTTAGTAGGTTATTATTTTGTTTACGTTTAACCGTCAAAAATCATTAGTTAGTTTAAATATTATTTTAGTTAAAATATTACTAAGTTATAAATATAAATTAATTCAATCATAAATAGTAAAATAATAAATAATTAGAATACTAAATTATATTACAAAATAATATAATACAATGTACTGGTAAGTGCTAACTGCTAATACATAATCACCACCAGAACGAGTGGTGATGACGTTCTTGTTCTTCATTATTATCAAAGTTATAAGATTGGTCATAATCATTTGAGTTTTAGTTGTCATAATTTGATGCTTCACTTGATGAATAATGACAATGAACTGAGTTATCATAATGAATTGGACTATAATTAATTGTACCCTGGTTGATGATTTGTGTGTGATTGGAATCATCTTGTGAATGATTGGGCCAAAATTGATCCCAATTTGGAGGTTGATTTGAATATTGACTCTCATTTGGCGTATTGCTTGACCTAGAGCTGTTCAATTCTAACCCGACCCGAAAATTCGAACCGGAATCGAAAATTATCCGACCCGAAAATATGCTATTTTTCTAGGTTTATCGAACCGGCATAATACGAACCGATATTGCACTCGAACCGTTTGATAACCGAAAAGGACAAAATCAAACTCGAACTGCAACCGAATTTTATAACCGACATATAAACATTAACCGATGTAACCTGAACGCAACAATGATCGACCCGAGTCAAATCCGACCTGAATTATGCACGAAACCGAGTGCAACCCGACTAAAATCGATTAAGATCGAACTGTTTTTTACCCAAACTGATATAGACCCGAACCGAATATTAATCGAACTGTTATAAATCTGAATCAATTTTTCACCTAGTTTTAGCTTTATAAACAAGATTATCTTTAAATAAATAAGATTTCCCATGATATTGATATCCACTATAAACCAATTAGAACATTACAAAAACCTTAGAAACATATTAAAGTGGAACAATACAAAAAAACTTAAAAGTTTCTTCAACACTTCCATCTAGACTTTTCTTGGTTTCTATTGCTAATTATATATTTCATGTTAGTAATCCACCAATTGTTCAAGCATTAAACCCCAAAAATTTACATTCATCACTTATACATCCACCTAATTCAAATATACAAATATTAAGTTTTAACCCCAAAAATTTACATCCATTACTTATACATCCACCAAATTTAAATATACAAATATCAAGTCTTAACCCCAAAAATTAGCATTCAATCAACAACTATAAATAGCTATATATCCACCACAAAAGTATCATCCATCAAATGTACGTGAGTATGTCCACCACAAAACACTTTCTCCAAAACGAAACATAAAAGTCGACAACGAGCACCAAAATCTCTAACGTATTGCTGCTTTACTTGTGGTACAACATTTCAATCTTGAACAAAAACAAACAAAAAAAGTATTAAAAGAAAATAATTAAATCTTATAAGAAAGATAAAAAAAATAAACGCCTAAAACTTTGCTACCAGAATATCAAGTTTCCACTCCAGTGAGATCATTGTAATGCCTCTTAAGGTCAACAATCGGCGCATTTTCAGCAAGGAAACGTTATGAAAGACTCGGGGCAAAGCTACCAACATGAATCATAGCAAAAGAAACATCTCTAATTGTCTAGTCCCAAGTAAATAAGGCTATTAGAAAGTTGCCTATAAGACTAAGATTCATGGATAACATTCACCCAACCCAATGGCTATCAAGTTTTCACGTGGCTTGTAAAGTTAAATTACTTGTGTCTAGATTCCGTGTTTCAATTTGACTCACATTCAGATCCGTAAGAACCAACATCACTTGGATGGCAACACTCAAGTGAACAATCCATAACTGAGTACATAAAGTACACAAAACACGAGTTATAATAAAATTTGATAATTAACTAACCTTAATTTAAAAAATAAAATACGTACCAGATTCTAAAGATGAGGATCCACTTGGACCCTGATCTCCCTTAGCATGAGATTCTGCATCGGGGACTAAGTCATTGCCAACATTTAATCCTACTTCATCAGGTTCTTCTTCATATCCAAATAACCAATTACGAGTAAAATCAAGGCTTCAACATGTCTTGATAAAAGGGATGCTCTCCATCTATTCAAGATTCTTCCTCCCATAGGAAAAGTTGATTCTACTAGTTTTTGCACGCTTTGGTGGACGAATTGGGCGTTGGACAACTTGTCTAGAGTTCGGGTTCACATTCCTTGGAGTGGATGCACTCGTTTGTTGGGATCTTAGTAACTCATCTTGTCGTTGTTGTTCAATCATTTGTAACTCTTCAAACGCTGTTAATTTCAACAAATATAATACACAGGCTAGTGATCTATGTCAATGTTGAACACAATCGCAAATAATTATAAAGTACACAAAACATATTGATATAACTTATAAGGTACTTGAACCATTAGATTAACAAATCACCTGTGTTAGAAATATTGTCAAATTCAAAACCATTAGCTTCATTTGCCTCATTAGCATTCATCTTCCTACAATTAAGAAGACAACATATCAACCCCTCATTCAAAAAGCTCCTTAATTTATGCTTTAATCATTCCATTCAATTAAAAATGACACTCATAGTGCTAATAATTTTATTGTAGCAAATTTTCAAAACCAATAAAGTATGAAAAATTAACCCAATAAATTATTACACACTAAAAAAGTAGTCACAAGAATTTGGAGTCAACTAATTCAATTAAAAAACTCCTAAAAATAATTTATCTTCCAGAAACCTCTAAGAATTATTTTATTTTGCAATTACCCGATGCAGAAACTCCTAAAAATAATCAGACTCCTAGCATTCGAACCAATTACCAAATTTTGCAATACACCAACTAAGCTATCTTACAATATTGGGGTCTTAGACTACGAAATCAGATTATAAATACAAATCAAATTAGATGATTCAATTTAATGAAGTTGTACCAAAAATCAAATAAATTTAATGTGCTAGGGATAAATAAATTTAAACAATTAAACATGTTCTTACTACATCCTAATCAAATCAAGTACAAAACCTAGAAAATATTTCATTATCAAAAAGAAAAAATAATACAAATACCTTAAAATGGAAGAAGGAAGCCTTCCACAGCGAAATCCACCATGAAAGCAAGAGAAGAGCTCTTAATCAAAATCCCGTCAACAATAATACACTTAGCAAGAATCAAATGAAAGACCAACTCCAATGACCATTAACTAAAGACGAATTAGTCCTAAAACTAGACTACTTTCAGGGATTTTGCTTTATAGGGTTTTGTGAGAGAGAAAGGAGAGTGAAGGTCACAATTCCAAATTTTCGCGCTCTTTATCATCCTCAAGTGCTGAGTTTCAGAATTCAATTTTTTTCAAAAAAAATTTACCTGTCATGTGAGTAGGGATGGCAACGGGTCGGATCTGGACCGGGTCTAGGTGGACCCGGATCCAGATCCGTTTTAAAGAATAGGGTCTAGACCCGGATCCGGATCCGCGGGTCTATTTTTTCAGGGTCCAGATCCGGATCCGTGGATATTGCGGATCCAGTATCGGGTCCGGGTCCAAAACGGATCTTACTTGTTTTTGCCTTTTTTGATGTATTTTCGAATCGTTTTGGGATTACAATGAAAATAACAAATGCTTTTATAAAAAAATAATTATAGCTAATAAATATTAAATACCCATCTTTTTCCTTAAAAAATACTTCATCTTTCTGATGTGAAACACCTCAGTACCTCATCATATTACTAGTTGTTTCTTCAAATTGACAGCAAAAAATCAACCAATTATAAATATTTTTGAAATTCTAAAATGAAATATTTTTGAAATTCTAAAACAAAATTAGAGTTTATACCCTCAAATGGTGGCGTCTGGTGTGGAAGGTGGCCGGCGTCTAGGGTGGCTGGTGGCTAGGGTCTAGAGGCGGCGTGGGACTGGAGTGGGTGTGGGCTGCATCTTGTGTGATACCCCAGATTTAGCTTGAAAAGAGATTGATAGACTACTCATATCAACAAGGTGCATCTTCTTTTCTAGGGAGCCCATTTACTAAGAACTCCACAGTTAAGCGTGCTTGGTGTGGAGCAATCTTAGGATGGGTGACCTCTTGGGAAGTTTTCCGGGTGCGCACGAGTGAGGCCAAAGTGCGCTGGAAAGACTTGTGTTGGTTTGTGGGGCTAGTCTACAGTCTCCATGAGTAGTCACCGGCGGACCGAGGGGCCGGGGTGTTACAAATGGTATCAGAGCAACCCTGCGACCGTGGCTGATTGTGTGTTCAGTGCACCTAGCGGGGGAAAAGATCCTGAAGTGACGGTCCAACGAGGACGTTGTATTCTTAAGTGGGGGTGAGTGTGATACCCCAGATTTAGCTTGAAAAGAGATTGATAGACTACTCATATCAACAAGGTGCATCTTCTTTTCTAGGGAGCCCATTTACTAAGAACTTCACAGTTAAGCGTGCTTGGTGTGGAGCAATCTTAGGATGGGTGACCTCCTGGGAAGTTTTCCGGGTGCGCACGAGTGAGGCCAAAGTGCGCTGGAAAGACTTGTGTTGGTTTGTGGGGCTAGTCTACAGTCTCCATGAGTAGTCACCGGCGGACCGAGGGGCCGGGGTGTTACATCTTGCGTGGCTGTCTCTGCGGGAATGGGGTGGGCGTGGGTTTCTGAGTGAGAGTGACTAGTGGGTTTCTTCACTTGAGAGGGAGAATAAATGGGAGTGGGAGAGATAGTGGGAAGGAGCTGGGCCTGGGACAGACGTGTTTGTGTACTAGTAATAATAAAATCATGAATGCATTTTATATTTCTAATCTATCTATATATTTAGTATATTTAAAAAAAAAACGGGTCCTAAGATCCGCGGGTCCGGGTCTGGGTATTTTACTCAAATCCGGGTCCGGATCCGTAAATTTTATTTAGACCCGGACCCGACCTGGACCCGACGGGTCTAATTTTTTAAGACCCAGATCCGTGAAAACGGGTATGGATCCACGGATCCGGGGCGGGTCCAATACCCATTGCCATCCCTACATGTGAGTGTTCTTGAATCTTGAGAGTCTTTGCCCTAAATATTGTAAATGGAAAAAATAATTCCCATTGTGCGTAGAAGGGAAAGTTATTTCCCTGGCTACTGTCCACGTAGGACAGTCAACGAAAGTATTTTTTTTCCTTTTTTTTAACCAAACCGCTACTTAAAAAAGCAGTTTACCATAAAAGGCAATACAAAAACGCTAAATAATTTGGCGGTTTCCTTTGCAGCCCAAAAAAATAAAATAAAGAACATATAACCGCCATCTTAAATGACGATTTATATATAATAATAAATATTATATATAAACCGCCACTTAAGATGGCGGTTTTATCGGGTAATAAAAACACAGCAGCAGCCAGTCACTGCCTATTTCGCTGCTCCAAACTTCTCCCTTCTCCCCTCTTCTTCCATTTGTGCGAATTAATCTAAAAAAAAAACAAATTTTTACCCGTAATTACTCTTATACTCCATTGATTATTCCATCTACATTGTATTCCTTCATCTTGAATCTTGAGTACTTCTCATCTCTACAATTGAAGGTAAATAATAAACCCTAACTCTTTCTTTTTGTTGTTACTTTTGTAATTTGATGATTATTGTTATGATTGTTGATATATTGGCTTGTGATAAATTAATTAGTTGTAGCATTATATGAATTCATATGTTAAGCTTAGATTTAACACCAATGGAGTTGAATTTGATTATTTATTTTGTATGCACATAAGGTGTTTGGTGAAATGCTTGAATGAAGATTTGATTAATTTGCTAGCTTAATTTAATGTGATAGGATATGTTTGTGTTATTAATTTTTTTAAACTTTAGTTGAATGAATTATATACCTTTTTAATTTTGTATGCCTCTTCATGTAAGTTAATTAGTGTTATTGCTTAAATGAATTATAATTCATTTATTCATGATTGCATTTCAAAAAGTGTG
Organism: Amaranthus palmeri; assembly: GCA_019776075.1. Lineage (NCBI taxonomy): Eukaryota > Viridiplantae > Streptophyta > Magnoliopsida > Caryophyllales > Amaranthaceae > Amaranthus > Amaranthus palmeri. The sequence goes on from JAAKBH010000515.1 coordinate 55,358, forward strand.
TGGTATCATGTTAGTAACATGCTTGTGTGTGCAGAAATGGAATGTTATCCTGTTATAGTGTATTGGGGTGGGGAAATTTGCCATAAAGAGGTCGATTTGGTGTATAATGGTGGATTGAATTCAGTAATGTTTATTCATCGTCATCATACGACGTTTGAGGTGTTTCTTACCAAAGTGTATGATGTTATTGGTTGTGATCGTAACTCTTATGATTTGGAAATGGAGATGAAATATCCTGTGACGGGGAAAAATGTGTTAGTTCCGATTAGGAATGATGAAAGCATATGTGCTCTTGCTTATGCGGCCTCCCAAGCCCTTGGAACGGCAATGGAGGTGTATGTTAAATTGGTTCCAAAGTTGGGTGATGCTAGGGGAGTCATGTGTAGCATGGAAATTCCAGAATCGGGTCCTAGTGTACGCTATGACACATTTACGGAGATGTTGACAAACCCAAATTACGTGAATGAGCATATAGATGAGTTTGCTTCTCCAAATCATTTGGATAGCCAGAATGCCAATGACGTTGACTTGTTAGATCAAGAGGATGAGCATCACATTGATTCTGATCCAGAAGAAGATGATGAAAAACGAGAAGCTTTAAATGCAGCAATTAGGGATGGTGCTCCATCTCAGGATTGGCTTCGGATCGATGAGGTTGATCAAAGATTGATTGATGCATGGATGACCTGGAATAATGACAACTCACTGACTGAAAAGGGTGACTTTAGGGTAGGGCAAGAGTTTAATTCCCTAGATCACCTTAAGAAGAATGTTAAAGCATGGGCGATATCTAACAATAGAAACTTTCGGGTAATTGAGTCGGAGCCCACTAAGTATGTTATACAATGTACTAATGCAGAGGAAAAAGGTTGTGAATGGAGGATGCGAGCAATCATGACCTCCACTGGTGCATTTAGGATTGTGCGTTACAAGGAACATAAACAAGATTGTGCAGGGCATTATAGTGATGATCATCCGCTCTTGACTTCTGATTTTGTTGCTGATCTCATCGTAGATATGATAAGAGTAGATCCAGCTTTCAAAGTGAAATCAGTTGTTAATTTTGTTAACACTAAATATGGCTTTGTTATAACATACATGAGAGCTTGGTTAGCCAAAAATAAAGCAATAACTATCTTTGGGGATTGGGACAAGTCATATGAGGAGCTTCCAAGGTACTTGCAGACGCTAATGCAATCGAATAAAGATACAGTGGTGCATTGGGAAGTCAAATCAACAATGGATCCGTCCAGAGTCATATTTCAGAGAGTGTTTTGGGCTTTTGGACCATCAATAAAAGGATTTCCCCATTGTCGACCCCTTATCTCAATAGATGGAACACATTTATATGGAAAGTATAAAGGCACACTTATGATAGCTATGGCGATAGATGCAAATTGTCAATTGTTCCCACTCGCCTTCGCCATTGTGGAGGGTGAAAGTAATGAAACATGGAGTTTCTTTTTAGATTGTATACGACAATATGTTACTAAACGAGATGGGTTATGTGTCATATCTGATCTTCACAAGGGAATTTTGCATGCTATGAATAGGGCTGGAAAAGGTTGGGAAGAGTCGTATGCATTCCATCGTTTTTGTAAACGACATCTTGCCTCAAACCTGCAGACGAAGTTCAAGAACATTGTAGTCAAAAATCTTTTTGGAAAAGCTTCCGAACAAACAAAGATTCGGAAATATAATTTCTATATGGAACGCCTTAAAGAGTATAATGAGGATGCATTTAAGTACCTAGTCGATGGTTCTATTCCTGAGCGCCAATGGACATTACTTCATGATGGGGGCCATCGTTATGGAGTGAGAACTACAAACATGTCTGTAGCATTTGATGGTGTAATGAAGGGGGCCAGGTGTCTCCCAATCACTTCCTTAGTTAGGATGACATTTAATCGGGTTAACAAATATTTTGCAAAAAGGAGGGATTTGGGGAGAAATAGGTTAGAAAATGGCCATTTCTATGCTAAAAAACCAACTGATATGATTGATAAGAACATTGAGAAAGCACGCTTCCATGATGTTAGGATATATGACACAGTACGTGGGATATTTGAAGTCACCACTGGTCGTGGCAATAGGGTAGCAGGTAAAGGTGGGAAATGTTACATGGTTGACTTCACAACTACATCATGCACTTGTCAGAAACCCACTATCTACAAGTTACCATGCTCGCATGTTCTTGCAGTATGTCGAGCTCGTAACCTTTCATATGATGCGTTCATGGACTCCTTGTTTCGTACCACAGAGTACGTAGCCACATATAAGAGGACCTTTATGCCCGTTCCAGACATGTTTACATGCGCTCCTTGGACCGGTCCTACAGTGATTCCGGATCCTACAACTAAGCGTGGAAAGGGACGTCCTCGATCTACACGCTTGAGGAACGAAATGGATGCATCGGTGACACGCCATCGAAACACCTGTGGGCTGTGGCATTTGTGGAGGTAGTGGTCATAATAGGAAAACATGCCCTCGTAGGGATAGTCAGACCTCAACTAGGTATGTTTTTACAATGTATGCAACTTTGATATTGTGCAGGTGTAATGACGCTGCCGGGCCCAGTTGATCCATCGGTACTTACGCTCCAGGCGACCCATCGGAGCGTAAGTGCATGGCAGGGGTCAACTTCACAGTTGGTGACTCGCCAGCATTACCAGGCGAGCACGAGGGATTGGCAGGTTGATGAGAGAGTGTTAGAGTTAGTTGATATTGCTGGTTTTATATACATTCATCGTTTGTTGGGTGGAGGTTTGGAGCTCGATCGACCTCTGATCACTGCATTGGTCTTGGAGTTGTTAGGGGTATTGCCGGAAAATCCTCAAGACCCAAAAGAGACGAAGGTCATCGTTGGATCTTCATTGAAGCTGGCTTGGCTTCGAGATCACTTTCGTATGCTGGGGCCAGACGCAGATGATGCCACTATTCAGAGGCATGCTCGCGCATACATTCTGTATTTGTTCAGGTGCATCTTGTTCCTAGACAAAAGCGGGGACTCTGTACAGTTGATTTACCTCCCTTTACTGCGAGACTTACGACGCGTAGCAGAGTATAGTTGGGGGAGCGCAACCTTGCATACTTGTATCGTAACTTGTGTAGGGCATCTCGCAAGGGTGCCAAGGACATAGTAGGGTGCCTCTTACTCTTACAGATATGGTTGTGGGAGCATATCCATATAGGGAGGCCGGTAATTCGGATGGTCCGACCCCAATTCAATGAAGCTGACGATTTAGATCCCGTATTAGGATCACAACATCAGCGTGGTAGAGATCCTTTGGCAGTGAGGTAATAATATTCATGTACTAGTTTAATTTAAATTATCAATTACATGCTTCGTTCTCATACAATACATTTGTTCACAGCTGGCTTTGAGTACATCTTTCTTGTTACACTTTCCACATACTCTAGTCTACTACCGGGACTCCCTCGATCGACAAAGGGACGATCAGGTGATGTAGTATTTAATAATTATTTTACTTTTATAACAATTGTGTAAAATTACTAAGCTTATTGATTTCTTTGATAGATGACATGGCAGCCATACACAGTAGATAAGATGGATGCTTTGCCTGACATATGTAGAGATAGCCTGATCATATGGCGTTCCCGCTGTCCCCTAATTTGTTTTGACATCGTGGAGTTCCATCTGCCGGACCATGTCATGCGCCAGTTTGGCTTGGAGCAGCCAATTCCGGATGCTTGTGACACCCACGCTACATTACATGCCATTGATCGGAGGACTGCCGATAAGAATTTCATAGTTCGACATCGCACGCATGTAGATGCATGGAATGATCGAGAAAGCGTGATCGTGCAAGGAGAGAGCTACACAGGTCAAAGCTTGGGTATGTACATGGCGTGGTATAGGAATATCACGATATTGCGCATCACGAACCCAACATTCGCACAACCAACATCGCACTATCATCCGACTGCTACAATATTGGTATGCTTTCTTTCAACATTCAATATAATTAATTAGTATATGTAATTCTTATATATTTATTATTCATATGCAGGCTGAGCGCATAAGATCGTGCCTCGTACTGTGTAGTGACGCAACACACGGGGCCTCTGCGTTGCCTGATGATGTGGGATATCGCCTATGTACTCAGACCTTGGGCTCCATCAACACGTCGTTAACGGAGGTCTTAAGTTAGACGGGGTATGATTATCTAATTCCCACTCGTCCCCTGCCATTGATAATGATACGTTGCACACTCCTTCTACTAGAGGTTCTACTCACAGAGGTAGTTCTTCACGAGGTTCCAGTAGAGGTTCATCAAGAGGATCTGGTCGTTCATCTGGTCGAGGTCGATCTTTGGGATCTCCGTCATCATCTACGGGCGCTATGTCGCCATTTGCTCCCCCAGGTCCAGTGTCCACTCCACCACATCCATCGCCTCCTACCCGGATCTTGACGTATTAGCGTGCTAGTCAGCGACGAGCACCTACTCTTGATGCAATCACTGAGGCTGATGAGTCCATACTGACCTCTACGACCAATGCACAGAGCAAACGGGGTCGGGGAGTAGATTACTTGACTTGAGATGTATATTGAACTCTTGTATCATTTTGGATGGTCGTTTAGTTATGTAAATATATGCGTTCTTTTGCTAATTAATGTGTAATCTTGTTTAACAACGATGAATATGGTGTTTTGAGATAAGGTTGTTGGTTGTCACTTGCTTTGTTATTGAACATGGAGGTTCACTTATATTATTGCTATTTGAAGATTTAATAAACAAAAAGCAAAAAAAAAAAAATTATACTACAGGCACAAAACCGCCATTTAATTTGGCGGTTCACACTGAAATACAAACAGACCAAACCGCCATCTGAGGTGGCGGTTTTGGTTGTGCACACTTCTAGGATTTTGCTTGCTTATAAACCGCTACATGAAACAGCGTTTTTGCCTGTAGTAGTAAACCGCTACCTTAAATAGCGGTTTTGGGAGAGAGATGTTCAAAAAGGCCGTCCTACGTGGACGATATTCTTGGAAATAACTTTTGCTGCAACGTAAGTTTGGAATTATTTTCTAAACTAACATTATCTAAGGAAAAGATTCTGTTCTTGACCGTTGATCTGATTAGCATTAAAAATCCAACGCCTCAAATACCTTATCCGTGTGCTATCTTAATAACCAATAACCTTTTGTGCAAGTGCAACTCATGGATTGCTGATATGGTAAGATCTCACACGTCCATATACAAAGATCAATGACTTAGAATAATTGATGTATGAATTGAGTAATGTACTTCCTCCGTTCCGAAATACTCGCTACATTTCGATTTTGAGCACTATTCATCGTTCAAGCTTATTTTACATATTGCGACTAATGTGTAAGTAAAAATATAGTCAACTGGAATCTTGTTTGAATCGTCTAATCGCATACTTTCATAATAATAAATTTTTATAATTTTTAGATACGTGTAGTTTAAGATATTATTGATCAAAATTGTGCATTGGATTGCGTAAAAAAGTGAAATGTAACAAGTATTTTGAAACGGAGGAAGTACTATCAAATTGGACAATTAGTTATCTAAAATAATTTATTTGAGCAATATTGTATTATCAAATATTAAATAATTTTGTGTTTCAAAAAAAAATATTAAATATTTTTATTATGAATTGGATTAACATAATTCAGGCTATTTAATTCAAAGTAACAAAAAAGGTGAAATATTAGTTTCATTTACTATAATAGATCGAATTACGTTAAGTGAACTTTCAATTACGTTCGATTATTAATAGCTTATAAATTACTTTAGAGTATAAGTATTAAAGATCACTATTAACGTTGAGTTAACTGTCAATGATAGTCTATAACTATAAGATAGTTTGTATTAGTTTCATTAACTTCAAATAGATCTAGTTTCCAACATTATTAAGCTTTAAATAACATATGATTAATTATTAATGTAATAGATTTATTAGTTTAAAGTATTCAAGGTCACTAATAAGTATAAATACATAATATCATATCAGGTAGTTATGATTTCTTGATTAATCTAATTCACTTTATTAGAATAAGTTTCGATTATTAAACATTGAAATACGATCGATAATTAGTGTAATAGAGTAATGTATATTCGAATAGCTTATACTCCCTTTAATTAAGAACAAATGTCTCATTTGGAATTTTCATAAATATCCCTCTACTTAATATATTTTATTTACTAGCCTAAAAATAAATCGAGACAATTACTTTGAATTGGAGAGACTATTAGGTTAGAGTACTCAATAAGTTAATAACACTTATAAGTCTAAGTATGTAATAGGCTAATAGTCTATATTCTATAAGATAGTTTAGATTAGTCTTAGTCTTATAATCTTTTAATTTATCCAAACAGATCGAATTTGGATTATTGAGCTTTAATATTCAATCGGTTATCAAAAGTAGCAATACATGATGCATTGTTAAATACTTAAATAATAGTAATATATATATATATATATATATATATATATATATATATATATATATATATATATATATATATATATATATATATATATATATATATATATATATATATATATATTTGTAAGTAAATGAATAATATACATCAATTAAAAATCCGACTATTAACTTATTTCGATATTGACCCGATTCATAGTTGTCCGTAACCGATAACTACCCGAAAAATAAAGCTCGAACCCGATTTGTGCCCGATATAACCGAACTAATTTTAGACCGATGACAACCCGAGCTCGATTGGCACACGACTCGAATTTCAATCGATAACAAACCGGTGTGAACCCGATAGCGTGAACAACCATTGTTAAACCGACCCATAACTAACCGATCTGACCCGAGTATGACCCGTTGCTGCATACTACCGAAGATTTACTGATTCGAATTCCGACCGAATCGAATTACACCCGTCCGAAACCGACCCGATGACCCGAATGAACACCTCTAGCTTGACCCAATATAATCTCCCCAATTCGGAGTAAGATCATATGTGTGGTTTAATTGATCCATGTTATACTCAATTGTCTGATGGCAGTTCTTGAATTACAGGTCTTGAACGACGCCTTGCAAAAGTTTTAAGCGTATTCTGATCAACATTTGTTGGTTCTTTTAAATGACCCCTATGTGGAACTCTAATGTCACGCATACTTGATTGTCTTGATGAGTAGGGATAACCTTCACTATCTTCAGGTTCATAATCATTCCCACCACCTCCAATATCATCACTCTAAGTCATCATTTTCAAATACAGGTTGTTCCCGCTCTTCAATCCATTTATTTATTGGATCATCTTCAAAAATGTAATCTTAATTTATAGGATTGAAACTAGCATCGATTTCTTGAGCACTTCTTGTGGCGTGCCTTATTTTCAACTTCATGTTGTAGCGAAGATACACTATCATATGAAGTCTTTTATACTGCAAACGATTTCGTGCTTTCGTATGGACTTGGCTCCACATGCTCCAATTTCTTTCACAGTTTGAAGATGATGTGGTTTGGCTTAATACTGGAACAGCAATGCGTCGAAGCTCGAGAACACTTTCACCGAAAGTCATCTACCATTCAGCGCATAATATCACATTGAAAAAGTTATGATTATATTAGTAAAGTCAAAATAATAATGAAATATTCAAACACAATATGTATATGTGAAACTTACCAGGGTTCATATGCTTTATTCCTGCTTCCGCCATATAGTTTGAAAAACTATCCAACTTGTCTTTGTAAATGTAAATCTGTAATTCGTTGATGATAAAGACTAGACCTGGAAAAATTTGATCCGACCCGAAAATGAATCCGGGACCCGACCCGGCAAAACCCGAACCCGACCGATCCGAAAGTGACTTAACCCGAAACATGACCGACCCGATAATTACCCGACCGAAAATGACCTGACCGACAACCGACCCGGCCGAACCGTTTTGACAGTATCAATTTTTAGAGTAATCTCAATGTCAGAATTCATTTCTAATCATCTTAATTGAATACATATAGCGTCTTTTTATCCATCATAATTATTTTCTTTTAAAAAAGGACTTTATAAACTTATAATCATCTTAATTGAATACATATATCTTGTTAAATCCGTCAAATAAGTTTTAAATTCTTCTACATTTCAGGAAGCAAATCAATATATTTAATAAAAACATTTTGCCCATTTGAATGAACTTTTCAGATAAGGAATGTCGCTATCCTAAATTATAAAACGCGTATCTTAAAAGACGAAATAAGTACTTAGTTATTTGTATATTTTTCTAACATGAAAATTGTGAAGATATTTTTTATTAGGAAATGATAAGATATGAAACGTCATTTTTATCTAACATTACAACTTTAATAATCAAACATAATAACTTTTATGAAGCGCGTACCTTACAAGTCTTTCAAAATAAGTATTAATTCTCTATTTCCTTACACTTAAATGAACCTGATATGCCAACTATTTTTGAAAATCGTACATCTAATTTCTCTAATGTGACATGTATGTCACAAATCCAACTATACATAGAGATTTAAAGTTTAGAACACGAGTGTCACAATAACTCGTTTTTTATAACTTGAATTGAATCACATAAGACTTTAATATTGTGTCAATTGATATGTGGATTAATGTCATAAGGATGAGAAATAGTTTTTTTTATTTTAAAAATGTTTTATAAATAATAAAAAAAATGGAAAAAAATAATTTTAAATTTTGTAAGTCATAACCCGTTGGGTCAGACCGACCGACCCGGAACCGAGAGTGACCCGACCCGAGAATTACCCTATCTGAAAATGACCCGACCGAAATTGACCCGACCCGTAACCCGCCCGACCGACCGTTTTCCCAGGTCTAATAAAGACTAACGACATTTTTTATTCATGTAATATTTAAAAGTCAAAATTATTAATAAGAATAAAATATAATATATAGAAGATAGTCACCTGGTTCAATGCTTTGATTGCAGCCTCCATATTAGGCTCCAATCTTTGTATGATTGATTTTACTCTTGATATGACTTCATCGTCTTTGAAAATTCTATCATCCTGATACAAATATTGTGGATTTAAAGAATAACCTGCATCCAATAAAACATAATTAAATTAATTTTAAAATTTATGTCGATAGCTAACAACTAAATATGAATTTCATTACCAGCTGCATGAAGATGTGAATGTAATTGAGCATTCCACTTGTCATCAATAATCTTCCAACATTTTTTATAATATATGTTTTTCTCTTTGATGGCCAACTTGCTCTTTCCATGGCCTCATAGATGAAACCCATTGTTGGCTTTTCATCCCCATCAACCAATCTCAAAACTTAAAGCAAAGGTTCCATTATTTGCAAAATTTCATTTGCTCTTTGCCAAAATTTTGCTGCATTTTCCGAGTTTCCAAGTATAAGTTCACGAACTCGCATTGAATTTTCATCATTCATTTGACCCCATCTAGCACTCAACCGATCAAAAGACTCAAACATATTTCTTAAAGGCATTTTGTACTTAACAATACTCTCCAAAGACACAAAATTTGTGGCAAATCGAGTGATACCAGGACGTAAAATCTCTCGATTATTTGTAAACTTCTTCATATAATTCACAACCCAGGTAGAGTTATAAATCCAAGATGATATCATCCTTGCTTGTATCAAAACCTCCCTGATACTTGTCTTTTTTACCATTTCCTCCAACATCAAATCAATGCAATGTGCACTGCAGGCCGTCCAATATATATTTGGAAAGGTGTCCATTACTTTCTTGCCGGCAAGCTTCATTGCAGCCTCATTATCAGTTATAATTTGAACCACTCTGCTTGGTCCAATTTCTTCAATAACCTTTTTCATCAATGAAAAGTAGTTTTCTCCGGTCCTTGATCTCACATCACTTGCATCAACGGACTTATGAAACACTGTGCCACGATTTGAATAAACAAGAAAATTAATAATGTGCATTTTTGTTGGACGAGTCCAACCATCACACATTATTGAAACCCCTCGCTCCTCCCATATATTAGCAAATGAGGCAATATATTCCTTCATCAATCTACATTCTTGAGGGAGCTAAACCTCTGCTAGCTCATATATGCAATTTGAGCCTTACATTGGGGAGGAGCTTCACGAATAGCATTCATTAATGGGTTCGTATATACTAAATTGACACACGAAAATGGTTGGTTTGTGTCAATGAACCAATTTCCAAATGCTCTCAAAAGCTTTTTGCTTTGTTTTTTAAGCCATGACGTATTAATTTTTTGTTGCTTTTTGGCTTTTGAATATTTTCCTAGGTCAATTTCAACAGCCCTTAATCAAGAGGTTGGTGTCGATGTTGGTTCAAAAGTGCGATTTTTCCCGACTTCCTTAACTGTAGAAGACCTAATAAATTGAGGTGCTTGACTACTTCCACCTTCATGGAAACTACTTCTTCCACACATCAAATTTCGATCATAGTCGAATTGTTGTTGCATTTTGCTTTGTTGCCTTGCAATTTCTAGCTGAATGTCATCATCATCATCATCATCATCATCATCTTCAAAACCACGATTATTTGCCCTAATTAACTCATTTTCAATTTCGCATGTTCGGATGATTTTATCCTTTTCTTATCTTGATATTCTTTTAAAACACTAGCCATATCCCTTTGAACTGGTGCTGAAACATTAGTACAAGGAGCTACATTTCCCCTTTTATGATCCAAGTGTTCCTTGAGACGTGTAATTCCACCCCCTAATAACTTTATCACAAAAGTTACATTTTAAAACTTTTCCATCATCCGTGACTTTAGTACAAAAACTCCTTCCAATATCCTTATCCTCTGCCTTTGATCGTGACATGTTTAATAGTTAAATATTTGTAAACTGAAACACATTTCAATATCCGTTAATAATTTGAAGTAACAAATGAATAATAGTTTTTTCTAAATTTAAAGTACAAAAACTCCATCCAATATCCTTATCCTCCGTTCTTTTTTGTTCTTCCTGTTAATAATTTAAAGTAACAAACAAATTTAATGAGATCTCACATGAATATATTTTATCTTCTAAATAGGTCTCGAAAATATTATTCAAATTTCTCTCTTCTTAAAGTGGAATATTCCAAATGGGAAGAATATTTGAGAACGGAAGGAGTATTAATTAAGACAGCTAAATTTAACAACTAAATAAAGACTACAACTGTATAAATTTTTTTAAAAAATTAGTCTCTAATCTGTACTGGTAATAACGTGTACTCATAAAAAAAATTGCACTGGCCAATGTTTGACAATCTGTACTGGTAATAACGTGTACTCATATAAAAAATTGCACTGCCCAATGTTTGACTACTTTTCTACCTAATCTATATTTGTATAAAAATTTTTTAAAAAAATAGTCCCTAATCTAAATTTGCACCGCCTAGTTGTACTGTACTCTGTACAGTCATGATGAGTACTAGTCGTCTAGTACTACTTTTCTACCCATATTCCAACACCATTTCTATATGCATTCTGCTCCTCTAACGTCTCTCACCTTCATCTCCATTTTTATTTCTACTGTTCTATACAAAACGACCTCTATTTTTACTAAGTCTCAAGATTTTTTCTTGGTTTATTTCTCAAGCTTTAACTTGGTTCTTCAATTATCTATCACCTAAAAAAAAAAACCATAAGAAAGAAATCATACCAGAGGCTCAAAACTAATCAAGTAAAATAACAATGAAGGTGAAGAAGAATGCTCAAAGCTGGTACAATTTCTATCTGAACTTATTTTATGGGTATGAAATTTACAAATTGTGATATGTGATTTGCCCAAAATGTCAGATTATAAGAAGATTGTAGTCATTTTTTTGTTTGCTTGTGTTTTGTTTGTTTAGGGTCTACATATTCTTTAAAACTTTATGGAATCTAGTCAGGAATCTAAGTTATCTTCTTTATTTTTTCAATTCAGCAATCATAAATTCAAAACTGTGGGCAAAATAACGGTGTAACGGCGTTAAACTCGGCCGTTATCTGTTATATAACGCACGTAACGACGTTTTTGGTGTGAATTTTTTTGCGTCGTTATATAACGACATTTAACGGTGCGGTGTCTCACAAAGCCATTACAAAGCGGCCGTTATATAACGGAACGGCCGAGTTTTTGTTCCATGGTGATTTTTAGCCCCTCCTTCACTCTTAAGGACGTTCTGCACATTCCCAGCTTCAAGCATAACCTTCTATCTGTTCAGAAACTCAGTAGGGATGAGCATTGTAAAGTCATCTTTGAACCCACAAAGTGTCTTATTGTTGATACCATTATTGGAGCTGTAAAGAGAGTGGTCTAGCTGTGAATGGTTTGTATTATTTATCTACACCACCACATGTCCAACGCCATAGTGCTGCTACTTCATTGGCTATTCCAGAAGCAGTTGGTGGGATCAAACCTTTGACCATTAATGCTCTATGGCACAGCAGACTTGGGCATGCACCACTTGAAAAAAATCAGAAAACTTCCTTCTTTATCTCATTTAAACCCCACATCAGGTGATGTATGTATTACTTGTCCTTTGGCAAAATTCACCAAAAAACCTTACACTCCCAGTGTCTCTAGGGCCTCCCAACCTTTTGCTCTTGTTCACATTGATATTTGGGGTGTGTGTAGAGTTCCTACAAAGGGTCATTACATGTATTTTCTCACTATTGTAGATGACTTCTCAAGAGTCACTTGGATACAACTTTTAAAGCACAAATTCGATTTCTTTCAAGTTTTCAAAAACTTTGTAGCCATGGTCAAAAATCAACTCAATCATACAATTAAAATTTTGAGATCAGATAATGCTTTAGAATTTCATGACAAATAATGCACTTAATTCTTTCACTCATTAGGACTTATTCATCAAACATCATGTATTGATAGGCCCCAACAAAATGGTCGTGTAGAAAGGAAACATAGGAATGTTTTGGAAATGTCTAGAGCTCTAAGATTTCAATCAGGTCTTTCTCTAAGTTATTGGGGTGATTGTGTTCTATGTGCTGTGCACATTATCAATAGACTTCTAACTGCTGCTTTAAATTTTCAAACTCCTTATGAAATACTTTATAATGAGTTGCCTTCTTATGATCATCTCAAAACATTTGGTTGTTTGGCCTTAGCTTCCAATTCTAGTAGAAACACTGATAAGTTTTCACCAAGAGGTATTCCTTGTGTATTCCTAGGGTATCCATCTACTCAAAAGGGATTTAAACTTCTTAATCTTTTGACACAAAAAGTGTTTGTGAGTAGGGATGTAACATTCCATGAGCATATTTTTCCCTTTAAAATCTTTCCTATTTCTTCTCCTACTTCCTCTTCTTCTATTTCCATCAATCCCCTAGACTTCCTGATGATTCCCCTTCTTCTCCACCCCTTTCACCATTACCACAACCTTCTGCCTCTCATGATCCACTAGCTGCACCCCTCCCCCCTCAAGAAGGTCCTCTAGGACATCCCAACCCCCCCTCATGGCACAGAGATTATGATCTTGCTGGTCATACCACTGTGTCTACCCCCACCAAAGTTACTCCCTTCACTTCCACCAATGTCACTCCTGCTTTTTCATGTTTCATGTCTCAATCTTTGCTTCATAAAGATCTCATACATTTTAAGGATGCTATCACTAACCCTCACTGGATTGCTGCCATGAATGAGGAACTTTCCTCTCTTGAACACAATCACACTTAGCATCTCACTAGTCTTCCTCCACACAAAAAAACCATAGGTTGTAAGTGGGTCTACAGAACAAAATATCATGCTGATGGCTCCCTTGATAAATATAAAGCTCGCTTAGTGATCCTTGGTAATTATCAAAAGCCAGGAGAGGACTATGAGCAAACATTTGCTCCTGTTGCAAAAATGGTTACTGTAAGATCATTACTAGCTGTTGCAGCCTTAAAGGGGTGGATTGTGCATCAAATGGATGTAAAAAATTCCTTCTTACATGGTGACTTGCATGAAACTATATGAGGCTTCCTCCTAGTTATACAAGGGATGGTTCTTTAATCCATGTTACTGCCAAGGGGGAGGAACACAGACTTTCATCTCCTCTTGTTTGCAAACTTAATAAGTCTCTCTACGGACTTAAACAGGCTCCACGCCAGTGGTTTGCCAAATTAAGCTCATCTTTGCTGCTTGATGGTTTCACACAGTCCAAATCTGATTATACTTTGTTTGTGAAATATTTATCCAATGCTCTTATTGTTGTTTTGGTATATGTAGATGACCTCCTTATTGCTGGCACTTATTTGCATCATATTAATACCACTAAATAATTTTTAAGTTCACATTTTCATATGAAAGATCTTGGAACCTTACGGTATCTTTTAGGCATTGAAGTTGACCATGTCCCTCACGGTTTTTTCTCTCCCAAAAGAAATACACCCTTGACCTTCTACACTCTTATAATATGCAGCATTGCAAGCCTCTTAAATTATCTATGGATCCTAAGCTACTTCTTCATAGTGGGCAGTGGCAAACCTTGCCTAAAGCTGAACCTTATCAAAGGTTGATAGGTAAACTTATTTACTTAACTATAACAAGACCTGATATTTCCTATACTGTGCATGTCCTTAGTCAGTTTATGCATAGTCCTACTGATGTCCAATATCAAGCTGCTCTTAGAGTTTTAAGATATCTTAGTAGTTGTCCCTCTCAAGGAATTTTACTTACTAATACTACTAATGCCACATTAACTGCTTATTGTGACAGTGACTGGGCGGGATGTCCTCATACTAGGAGATCTACTTCAGGATTTTGCATCCTTCTTGATCACTCCCCTCTCTCATGGAAGGCTAAAAAACAAACTATTGTGGCTCGCAGCAGTGCTGAAGTAGAGTACAAAGCCATGGCATTTACAGTGTGTGAAGTCATGTGGCGAAGGCAACTTCTCAAGGATCTTGGACTTACCACCTCACTTTCTACTACTCTTTTTTTGTGACAACCATGCTGCCCTCTCAATTGCCTCAAATCCTGTTCATCATGAGCGCATGAAACACATTGAGATAGATAACCATTTCATACGAGAGAAGGTCCATGACAACATCATTCAACCATAGTACATTCCCTCTCATTCTCAATTGGCTGGCATCTTTACTAAAGTGTTGCCTTCTAGCCAGCACACTAAGTTGTTGAGCAAGCTGGGAGTTCGTTCTTCCTTCTCTCAGCTTGAGGGGGAGTATTAAGGCTCATATATATGAGTATTGGGCTTGGCATCAGCAGCATCACAAGGGCAGTAGCTTTCCAAAGGCCCAGCAGTACTCTTGACTCAGCAGCATTCCCAAAGAATATTCTAGAAGCAGAATATTAGTACAATGCAGTACCTTTTGCAAGCTGTAAAACGACCATTTTTGTTATTTGCCTTATATGGCTTTCTTAGTATATATAGGGGCAGCTGCAGCCTGTAAGAATCAACACAAAAATCATATGTAATGAAAGCAATGGAATTGATCAAAAAGATTTCTTCTTTTCTGTGTGCTAAATAGCTCCACTTCCAAATACGACAATAATCTAAATATGGTGAAAACTATCTAGTTAAGCTTAAACACTTTCAAGAACCTAAAGATAATGATTAAATAGCTAAGGTAATTAAGGAGTGACTTTAAGTTCTGACGTTTAAGTTCAAAACATGTAATAAATTAGTAGTTGACTAGTTGTTATTAATATTTAACAAAGATCGATAAATCATAATTATGAGTCCATTTAATGCACCACACCACCGATTCGCCACCCACACCTTATGGGGGAGATATGGGAGGGTCGCTCAAGTAGTTAGGAGAGGGTGTCAAGTGGTGGGAGGGGAAGTAGGAGAAAATATGCGATAGGGGTTGAAATGATATTGACTATTGAGTAAAAGGAATATCTTGAACTACCAATAAAGTTATTGAGAAGGAAAGTATTTAATGTTGAGGTGAAGAAAGTTGGTAATGGGAGAAAAATAAAAGAGAAAAGTAGGCCATTTTTTCTTATCAGTTTGCTCGGTGGAAGAAGTTACAGAATGCAAATCTAGAGTCTAGAGAAATGGAGGTGTTATGCTCGTGGAGACAAAAGTAAGTGCAACTATTAGAAGTTAAGAAAATTTATCATTTGAGTTTCGATGAGTCTAATCAGTTTGAGTGTCCAGCTTACCTATTTTATTTCTTTGTTCTTGTAAAGAGGATTTAGCGCTCATAAACATAACTTAGAGTTAGAGAAATGACATTTGAGTTTAGATGTGTCTAACCATAGAAATCACGTCATCATGAATCGATTGTGTCGTGCATTATTATGTCTTGTGCCCAATTGTATTGTACTTTATCGTATCCTGAACTATATCTTCTCATGTTGTGCCAAGGTGGCTCAAATGCTAGCCCTACCCACTTTCAACTTTAGGTGGTGAAATATGAGATACATATTTTTTTTATTTTTTAAATATATTGATTTCAAAATAGAAAACTAAACAAATGTCAACTTTACAATCAATTGTATATGGAACACTAAATGGTACTCCTGCTGTTTCTTAATGAATTTTCCATAAAGATTGTTCACATGAATTATGAAATCTAAAAAAAATTTTATATAGTGAATATATATTATTTTATTGAATAATAAGTTTGATCGATGTAGAAAAAGTGAAAATCATAAACATTAAAAAAAATATTAATAAAGAAAGTTAGTAAAAAAATATGGAAACCATTTTTAATAAATAAATATTTTTATAAAATTAGTGGAAAACATGTGGGTACCCTAATAAATATAAAAATGTTAAAATGACGTTAATGGAAGATACACAGTGAGCCAGGGACAATACGCATTAATAAAATATTAAAATAAGGATGAATAAGGTTAATATAATTCCTATGCTTTGTTTGGATGGCCTGATTCTTGGTCCTTGTTCTCAATGGCTTTTTCCCCTCGCGGGGTTTTTTATGCCGGCAAGTCCAAGGCTCCCAATTATCAGTGTAAGGTTCTATAAGTTAATATAATTCCTAATTTTCAAAAAATAAAAAAGGATGAATAAGGTTATTATTATCTAAAATTTATAATACAAATAGAAAGATTATTTATAAAAACAAACTATTAAAACATCCCTAAATGAGATACATTAGTTTTGTTTTGGATTTTTTTGAGATAAGTGATAGTAATTCATTGCTTTGGATAGTGACAGTCTGACATGGTAACTCCTTCCTTTGGATAAGAGGAGTTTTAATAATTTATAATAAATCATAGGATTTTATAAGGGGAGAATTTTATGACTTTGATTTATCTTTTTTTTTGTTTAATTATTAATATTATTTTTGGTTTTTTTTTATGATAATTTACAAACTATAACAATTAATTAGGAATTTCTCGTTTGGATAGGTGACAATGTAATTCATATATTTATTCCAATAAAAAATTCAGATTCATATTGCACACATATCGACACCAACCCAATAAAAATAAAATGGTTACACAAGTATCCTGCACAATGAGATTGTAGTATCAGATCAACTTCATCCAACTCACAAGCTGCTTCCACTGATTTTGCACTGCTCTTAACTACGAAGGGATGCTCGTGGTACAGCAGGCAAGCCTAGTTCATCCTCTGCCTGCAAAAGAAAAAAAATCGCACAAAAACATTTGAATTAGGAACATCAAATTCAGCCAACTCAGTGTAACATAATTCGCTAGTCAATTCGCTTTTTGAATTTGCAATTCGTTCAAATTTGACCAAAAATAGCCCAAACAGACCATAATTCGTTTTTCTACGATTCGCAATTTGCGAGGAGATAAGCGAATCAGGTAGTGGGCTCCATTTTTTCATTTCATCAATTTGAGTAAAATATTAATACTACTAAAGAAGCAAAACAGGGATCAAATATATCCCACAGCATTCTCCAAGAATAACAAAAAGCAGCGATCAACTCGAAAAGGAAAAACGTCGCGAGGCATCATCGAGCTGAGGCAGGGCAAAATTGTCGGCAAAAACAGTCTAGTAGAAGACATGCTCTAAAGAGAGCAATGATTTCAACCACCCCTCGGGGAAAACAAAACTTTTTAGAACATGACAGCTTTAAATTACCCTAAGCAGACTATTGAGTAGTTTACCTGAACATTGGTTCTTCCAGTCGGGACTGCAGTAGGCCCAGTAGGAGCTGGTGGCAAGTTGAGCTCTTCCTCCACATCAGGTTCAGACTGTAGATAAGAAGGAACCCCCTGACTCTCAGATTCCATGTCTAATTCCAGAGCATCGAGCTCTGCATTGAGCATCAATAGAACATAGCAAAAAAATAAGAAAAAGCATAGCAACTTATTACGAATATTTACAATAACAATTTGTAGATGGACATGAGTGTAATATCTCTAAAAGCCTACCACCCATCAGGTCATCCTCATCGATATCATCAGGGACATTGTAACTTCTCCCAAGTGTCTCTTGAATTTCATTACTCATATCCATCAAGTCCATCATCTCATCTTGAAGATTCTACATCAAAGTTATTTTAATAAATCAGTTAGAAGCCAGGTGATATTAAGACTTCCAAGTAACTTCAAACCCAAAATCAGAATTAAAATCAACATACATCTATTTCTTGAATTTTTACAGTCTTCATCATTCCTTTTAAGTCCTGGTTTGCAGCTTTCAGGGCCGACATCTGAGCAGAAACAAAAGAAAAAGGCATCACAATTTAGATGCAGATGAAAAGAACAAATCTTTAGAGCTAATTTTGTGTCTTAAAACAAACATCAAATTAATACATCATACAGCCACATAATTCGAGGGGGTGAAAGCAGATGTTGATTTAATTAGTAATAGTGATCTTCCTACCAATGGTGAGGTAGGAAGACAATTCCAAAAAAAAAGATCCACTTAACTGACTTAAACCATGCCCAATAATACCGTGAGCATGAAAAGTTTTAATTTGCTAACACATTTTTTAAGTTCATACAATATACACTGTTTACCAAAATCAATAAATCATTATTTTAATCAATAGTTAATGCAATATCATTCACAAACGTAGTCAAATTTCGGGGGTATTTGGTAAACGGTTGTTGGCGATAGGCTTTTAAGTTGACTTGTTTGATTGGCTAGCAGTGTTGGTTGTTTTGTTGGCTTTTAACCCCAATCAGTTTTTAAAGGAAATCTTTAGCAAAATTATGTAATGGTTTATATGAGAAAAGGTGGGCAACAACCAATGAAAAATGCCAACCAAGTTAGCTTTTTTATTTTCACAAGTCATTTACCAAACACGTCTATTTGGCTTTTTGACTAACCAAAACTCAAAAGCCACCAAAAAGTCAACCAAAAAACATTTACCAAACACCCCCTTCAAATTTGATGCCACTATGTCAGCAAAAACTTCCCAAAATTTGCGGAAAAAAATACTATATAAATAGCCAACATCTAAGACACATGTTCAATGGTAGATTCCATATTTTGAGTCATTTTACTATAATAAGCTTCATACTTGGGTGATTTGCATTAAGGGAGGCAGAACAAATTCAACAAGAAAACATGGACTAGCTGACTGATGGTAGCATACTAAGTGTCAAAAGAAGACCATAACGAAAAATAATTGCCAAAAACTAATTACTCACAGTTTGTTGAGCATCCTTAATACCCTCAGCAGCAAATGAAACTTGGTCAAGATTGAACGTTTGGTTGTAGAGCATATCACGTTGCCCTTCATACCTGCCCACAATTCAAAAACATAATCTAAAAACAGAGTTTAAGAGCCTTATTACAGAAAGTAATAATCTCGAAACAAATCGGTATGAAAAATTGTTCCCATTCATGTGTACATGCATCAACAAACCCATCAGAAGAAAAATATTATATAGCTAGAATGGAAATGAAAAATATTGACTATAGTAGCTATCAATCATAAAAGGAATATCTAACTGAAATGTTGAAAAAAAAAAAATCAAACTTGACAAATGAAGCCTTAATCCATACAAAATGAACGCTGCTACATAAACCAAATAAAAACAACATGGGAAATAGCCTTCAAGTGGATATTATAGAGTGATCAGTAAATTAACACCAAAGTTTGTGATTTCTATCAGCTCACTATTTATGAGTAGACTGTAAGCTAATCTCAAAATGAGAAATCATTGAAATGCATTACGTAACCCTCACAACTTATGTCATTGTAAGAAGGTAATACTTCAATAAATAAACAATAAACACAACATATCCTTTTAATTGGAACCATTCCATTCTCAAACAGTTCTTTTTTTCATTAAATTATCAAATGCGCCTCTGCTGAACAGAACTGCATCATGACCTCCTCCAATTTCACTAAAATCAGAATATAGGTTACATTGATAAGGTCGTTGAGCTCAATGAAGAAAAGGCATCAATCCAAATTTCCAGACTCCATACATAAGTTGAGATTGTCATTGATGACAAAAGTCACAATTCCTATTCCTCACAAATTTTATAACAGTTTGCAGGGACCAAACAATTAGGTTTTCAACAAAATTTCTATAACATGCCTAGAAACCAAATTGCGCCTCCAAAAGCAGCATTTAGTAGCTTAAAGACACGATACAATAAAAGCAGCTACTAAAAAGAAGTAAAGAGACGTTGCAATATTAAAAATAAAATGACATGAAGACGAGAGGGCGTACATTCGTTTTTGTTTAAGTACCCTCATTGCTCGAGCCTTTACAGCTTCCTGCGCAGGACCTGGACGAGTCTTTTTAATCTGTTCTTTGTATCTAGCTAATTCTGCATCAAGCTTTTTAATCTTCTCATCAACTGTATCCCCTCTTTTGTTGATCTAACACCACGCAAAAAAAAATTGTAACATCAAAGAGGCGCATAAGGACTCAAAAACAGTGATTTAAAACAAACCACAAGATCGCATGACCATAATTATTTACAAGCATAAGGACTCAAACGAGTTATTTACAACATAAACTCAAGGAAACTGCATATACCACTTATGCATATGCATAACTTTCTGCGTTAGCAACATTGATTGATTTTTTTGAATCCTGATAATAAAATAAGGTAAACTCGGATGATGTATTGTTGATCAACAAAGAACTTGACTCATGAAGATACCCCAGCCTAATAATTGAGGGAAAAAAATATGTCATATAGGGCTCAACGACTCAAAAGCAAGCATTACATATAATAATGCGTCCCCAATAAACAAGAGCTGAACCAGTATGTAGTTCAGCTCATTTACCTTTGAATGAGAACCCTAAACTTGACATGGTAACTTCACATGAGCAACATCAACAGAAAAAGTTATTTGACAATTACACTTGGCATAATTCTCTTGTCAACCAATATTCATTTTCAAATTAAACTCATAGAAACAATTAGAATAACAGGAAAGAAAACAAAAACCCCAAAACCTAATGAATTGGCCAAAATCGGAAACCCCTAATTCAAAAAAAAAATGATTGAAAACATGAAATATTGATTAGTAAATGGTAAATAAAGAAGTAGAAAAAATACATACCCGATCAGAAGCATCTTGAACAGAAGGAGGAGGATCTTTCTGCTTCTTAACACCGAAGATTCGGTGCATATTTAGTTTCTGTATGTATCAGCTATCAGCTAATGATGTTGCTGTTGAAGATCGGTTTAATCTCGCTAATCCTATGCGTATGAAAATGGATTAAATTCGAATTGAAAAATGAAATGAAGACTTGATTTTAAAGGCGAATATTCAACCGAAGAATCGCCAAATGGATTGTTAAGGAGAGCAAGTCGAGGATCAGATTGCGCTTAAATGGATTAAAATTTCAGCAACGCAAACAAACTTCTAAGAAACTTCCAAGAAACTCAAGACGCATAATAGCTTTTATAATAATAATAATAATAATAATAATAATAATAATAATAATGAAAAATTATAAGAAACTACCTGATCTATAGGTGTATTTGCAAAAAACTATCTTATGTAAATTTTTTTTGTTAAAAACTACCTAATCTAATATATTTCTTGCAAATGTCTACCCCTTAACAGAAAATGTTAGTTGACCGTTAAGTAAGAGGGTTTGACCGATTTGCGAGGTTAAGTTGTCTACGCGACACTATCTCATTAGTTCTCGTATTTTTAAATAATTTAAAATTAAGAGACATAAATTAACTAAATAAAAATAAAAGATATTTAACATCATTTTTACACATTATAACGATTTTTTCCAAAATTCGGTCAAAACAAGTACTTATTCGCCTATTTTTCGACACGTAAACCGAAAAAAAAATCTTTATGATGGGTAAAAATGACGTTAAATATCTTTTTCGGTTTACGTATCAAAAAATAGACAAATAAGTACTTGTTTCGACCGAATTTTCGAAAGAGTTACCGCATAAGGGTAATCACGACGTCCGTTTTTGTTTTAAAAATCGTTATAATGGGTAAAAATGACGTTAAATATCTTTTATTTTATTTTGTTAATTTATGTATCGTTATAATGGGTAAAATTGACGTTAAATATCTTTTATTTTTATTTTGTTAATTTATGTGTCTTAGTTTTAAATTATTTAAAAATAAGAGGACTAATGAGATACTGCTGCATAGACAACTTAACCTTGCAAATTGGTCAAACCGTCAAATTTAACGGTCAACTAACATTTTCCGTTAAGTGGTAGTCATTTGCAAGAAATATATTAGATTAGGTATTTTTTTGCAAAAAAATTTACATAAGGTAGTTTTTTGCAAATAGACATATAGATTAGGTAGTTTCTTATAATTTTTCTTAATAATAATAATAGAAATAATAATAATAATAATAATAATAATAATAATAATAATAATAATAATAATAATAATAAACAAGTAAAACTCATACAAGATTTTAATTCATCAGTTTGTCAACTAGAGCATTTTTTTATGTATATAATACTTCTTTCATCTCTGGAGAAGTTTTCACTTTATATTTATTGTTTGTTTTATTTGTTGTTTATATAAGGAATTTTTTTCATTTACATCACAAATTTTGGACAAAAATACCTTTAATCATCCTCATTTTAATATTTTAATAACAGTTAGTCTCTTGAGAGACGTATCTGAAGTCCAACCCATTAAAGATTAAAATCTACTTACCGTATTCTCGATGTTTATTTATATTATACTTAATGCTTACTTACCGTATCCTTAACGCCTACTTTTAATATATTAAATGTCTACTTATTTCATTCTTACAATATTTTAAAAAAATGTATAATGAACCGGTCCAATTAGAGATGGTCTCTCAAAGAGACCGTCCTTCACAAGAAGGGGAATGGACCTAAGTAAACAGCAAAAAGAATTCAAATGGTAAAGAGGTATGTAGGAAAGCTGGTAACGGTGATATGCAAC
The DNA here is from genome assembly GCA_019776075.1 of Amaranthus palmeri. Classification (NCBI taxonomy): domain Eukaryota; kingdom Viridiplantae; phylum Streptophyta; class Magnoliopsida; order Caryophyllales; family Amaranthaceae; genus Amaranthus; species Amaranthus palmeri. The sequence continues at coordinate 78,602 of JAAKBH010000515.1, forward strand.
CAAATTTGCATGCCTAGAGCTTGGCGGAGTAGATGCGGGATCATCATATTCTTTTTTCTTAGGCGTCTCTCTTTGAGAACGGGGTGCATTTTTTGAGAGAGTTTTTCATGGCTAGTCACTGTCTCCGTTGGTCTATGTCTCTCTTTAAGCCTTGGTTTCACTTAATTTGCATCATTTCTATTTTTAGAATATAACTCACCACTTTTTTTTAATCTCATGGATACATTTTAACTCTCTTTCAATTTCATTCACACAATTCATTCTCTCTCTTCATTTATTACCACTTTCTTAATTTTTATTCATTTTCTCTTTGATGCAAATCAAAGAGGACAAATGAGTACTTTATACGAAAACAATTACAATTAATGAGTAAGGAAGGAAATTAATGACTATTAGTTTCCTTAATTCTCCCATTTCCATTTCTTCTTCCTCTCAATCTTTGTTTCGGAATTTTTAAGTTGTCAAGAACCATTGTTGACGGCTTTTCACTTGCTCGTGGCCGGCCCACAACTACTGCTGCAGACATTATCATCGCCATTGCACTATTGTTACCGATAGTCCACGACCCCACAATCCAACCCCACAATCCAACCCCACATACATTAAGTAAATTATTGAAATTGAATTAGAATATAGAAAGTTTTTTACTTGAACTACCATTTAGATTTTAATTAATTATTGTATTATGAATTCGAATATGATTTGATTTGTGTCTAGTTTTAATTTGCTATAAATTATGATAATATCAATTTATTTGTGTATGATTTGGGTATTATTTGTTTATAAATCATATTTTAATTTGTTCTAAATTGTGATAATTGTAATTTTATTTGCTTTAAATTACGATAATTCAATTTCGAATTAGAATTCGTATATGTATTTGTGTATGATTTCATTGATTTTTATTCATGAATAATGTTAAAAATCATCATATTGTTAAGGAAAAAGTGTCAAAAAGTACCTAATAAAAACTTTTTTTCATAAAAGTACCTAATAAAAAAAATTTTTCCAAAAAATACCTAACAAAAATTTATTTTTCAAAAGAGTACCAACTAACGACTGGGGTTAACTTTTCCGTTATCTTTTTTATGCCTATTTTTAAAAAGTACCCAATAAAAGTTTTCTTTTCAAAAAGTATTAAATAAAAATTTTCTTTTCAAAAAAATACCAAGAACATATGTTGTGTTTGTATTGGATGATGTGTGAACTTTTTTATGGATGATTTCCTAGAGTTATATATTATGTTGTGTTTGTATTGGATAATTATGTTGTATTTTTGGTACTTTTTGAAAAGAAAATTTTTATTAGTTACTTTTTTTTAAAAAAATTTTATTAGGTACTTTTAAAAATAGGGAAAAAAGATAACGGAAAAGTTAACCTCAGCCGTTAGTTGGTACTCTTTTGAAAAAATAAATTTTTGTTAGGTACTTTCTGGGAAAAAAATTTTATCAGGTACTTTTTGTAAAAAAAGTTTTTATTTGGTACTTTTTAACACTTTTTCCTTTTATTAACTTATAAAGTATTAAAATTATGTTGAATTTTCATATTTATGTTGCAGTCTTTCAATTTATGGTTTATTTGTTTTAAAAAAAGTTATGTTTTACTTGTTGACGGGAAATAAGACGCTTTTATTAAGCTCGCAATTCCATATTTCAAATCCTAGGTCCGCCACTGTATGTGAAATGGAATTATAGGTTTTGTTTTGTAAAAGAGAAAAAAGTTTTAATATACTCTAAATGTGGAAGGATTGTTGGACATTTAGTATATATTAATCCCAAAGAAATATTACTATATACTACACAAATAGTGGTGGAACATGTATAAAAAAAAAATAAGGTCCTAAATACCGAAAAAACAAAACAATAACCCAACAATCAATGAAAAGCCTCATCCACTAACTTCATTTTAGCATCTTTATATTCCTTATGGCTCCTAACAAAAAATTTTTTATACAGCTGCTGTACCACGTCATCATTGACATGTGGTATAACCCCCTGATGAATAAAATACAATATTTCTATTAGGGAACTTAATAATACAATACAAATTACAACTCGGGAATTTGTAACAACCCCTTTGTGTGATGACAATATTGAAATTACAAGATGATAAAAGCAATAAACTATGAAGATATTTGTGTAACGACAACCGTTACCCGGAAACTTGATACGAGTTGAAGGCGTGTGCTCACTATCCTTTTGTGATATTTCCCCCACAAAGGTACTTGGGTTTGATATTTGGAAATTCACAATGAGATACAATCAACAACAATACAACCTTAGTACTTAGGATGTATTACGTAATAGCTTTGTGTTTGAGAGAACTATGAGCAATGTAAAGCTTGAAAACAAGAGTTAATTACTCTCTTGATCAAGCAAAGAACAAATGAGAGAATGAGAGAATAGGAATTCTGATTTTTGGTACAAGAAAACCAAGCACCCAAGCCTCCTATTTATACTCAAAGAGTATGAAGGGAGCCTATGCTCATAATCAACACCATAATGATCATATTGATGATCATAGAACTTAATGCCATTATTCCATAGCATTATTGTCCTTAATACACCCTAATTATACCAGAAATCAAGAGTATTAAGGAGAATCCTAGGCATTAAACGCATGAAAAACGGGAAGAAAAACAACGGTCATATGGAACCCTGACCGTCGAGTCAGCGATGGGTCCATATGAAGGACCACCGACTCGGCGCTTGGTCACTGACCAAATCCCATTTTTCCAGAGACCAAACGTCGGCTCGGCTATGGCTCTTATGGGGGGACCGCCGAGTCGGCTTTAGGCCACTGTCTAGGTCCCCCTTTCCTTTGTTTTGGAACTCACTTTAATGCCTAACGGACCTTGTATAATAATACGTTTTGTCCCACTACTTTTAGTAGCTTTAGCGATGTATACGGACTTAGTAAATTGATACGATTGGTCCCACTACCTTAGTAGTACTTGATGATTATAATATACAGGATTATTATACACTAAATGTTCAACAATTCCATTTATTACCAAGATTCAAAAAATTCTATTTTTTTTTTTTTACTTTTTTTCCTTTTTTTCTCTCCTTCAACAAAACCCAAATCCTATTCTTACCATCTTCTTCAACCCTCACATGCCAAGAATTAGTGCATCACCATTCACCACCCACCACTACCACCTAAACTACCACTCATCTAAGCTACTTTTACCCACATAATTCAAAACCTAGCCAAATTATCCACTCAAGACTACCACCTCAAGCTCCAACCACGAAAGCTACCTTCACCAACACAAACCAACCAAGCACCACCTCTCAAGAAAATCCAGTGTACGGCCCACCTTATTTACTCTATCTCTACTCTTTGTTTCATTGAAGGGCGGTGGTGATTTAAGTGAGAAGGTTTGAAAGTTAAGTGGGAAAGGGTTGAAAGAGGTGATGGGACAACTTGGGGTGTGCCGTCATAATGGGATTGAGGGGTGATGCTTGGTGGGATTGTGTAGAAGGTTTTGCTTTGATCAGTGTTTGGTGGGTATAAGTTGGCTAAAAGTTGGGTTTTTTAGGGGAAGGGAGAAAAAACAAAATAAAATAAAAAATCAATTTTTTAATCTTGGCATTATGAGATGGCATATTGCATTGCTTTGATTGCGCTGTTGTACCACATGTCAAAAAATGACGTGGTACAGCTGATGTACCAAAAAAATTATGAGCCCAGAAATTTTCTATACAGCTGCTGTACCACGTCATATTTTGACGTGGTACACCCCCCAATGAATAAAATACAATATTTCATCTATTACCAAGATTAAAAAATTCTATTTTTTTTTACTTTATTTTCCTTTTTTCTCTCCTCCCACAAGACCCAAATCTTATTCCTACCATCTCCTTCAACCCTCACACGCCAAGCATTAGTGCATCACCATCCACCACTACCACCCACCACTACCACCTAAACTACCACCCATCTAAGCTACTTTTACCCACATGATTCAAACCCTAGCCAAATTATCCACTCAAGACTACCACCTCAAGCTCCATCCACGGAAGCTACTTTCACCAACACAACCCCACCAAGCACCATCTCTCAAGCAAACCCACTTTGTTGCCCACCTTATTTTCTCTCTCTACTCTTTGTTTCATTGAAGGGCGGTGGTGATATAAGTGGGAAGATTTGAAAGTTAAGTGGGGAGGGGTTGAAAGAGGTGGTAGGACAACTTGGGGTGTGCCGCCATAGTGAGATTGAAGGGTGATGCTTGGTGGGGTTGTTTAGGAGGTTTTGCTTTGATCAGTGCTTGGTGATATAAGTTGGCTAAGAGTTGGGTTTTGTAGGAGGAGAGGGAAAAGCAAAATAAAATAAAAAATCAATTCTTTAATCTTGGTATTATGAGATGCAGTAAGTCTCATGGGAGACGGTCTATTCTATAGACGGAATCCATGAAGCCCAGCCCAAAATATAACATAGTATATTTGGGGTTATAATAAATTATTTGGGGTTATAATAACTTATATTTGGGGTTATAGAATAGTATATTCGAGGTTAGAATACCTTACATTTAGGATTATAACATAATATAATTGATATTATAATAAAAAAATCAATTAAGGAAAATGGGCTGGCCCAATTTTATGGTCTATCTTATAGACCGTCTCTTGTGAGATTTTGTGTATGAGATGACATATTGCATTGCTTTGATTGGACTGCTGCACATGTCTAAAATGACAAGGTAGAGTTGATGTACCAAAAAATTTTCTGGGCCCCCATATATTCCACTAACTTTATAATAACATTTTTTATCTGTTGTGGTTCTCATATGTTTATGTCCAGTTGTCCACTATCTAAAAGTTTCTATTTTTCTTAATTCACGTAAACTTTCTTTGTGAGAACTTAATCAAGAAATGGAGGGAGTATAATATACTGAACCCGGGTATCAAATATGATATTATACCATTAAAACCCACTTGAACAGATTCAATAGTTTTCTTTAAATGCATAATTAATAAATTTCACTTCAATCAAAGTTATTGTAATCTTTTTACAAATAATCTGCATTTATTGCTATAAAAAGGTGTTCAAAATAGACTCGATTTCAAAATAAATTTAAAATTGTTTATCCAATTTTAAATCGACTTGAAACATCTGATCTGAAATTGACCTGAATGAACACCGTACTTTAACCATGATAAAAAAACGAGGACAATCAAAGAAAAACCCTAACTTTTTTAAGGGTGATGAACATAAGAACTCCTTTTTTATTTATTTGAAAAGTGAACAGATTTAGAAATTTCAAATTCAATAAAATGAAATTCTAACTTTGCAATGGCATTAACTCATTCAAACGCACACTAATCAAAATCAATATTAATTAATCATTCCATCTCCGAATAATAGTATACGCACATTATCAATATGAACAACAAAACAAAGAACAAAACCACATAAATGAAGAAATGAACACCAATATCCACTTTATCCATAATGCAAGCAAATCAATCAAACAAAAAAATAATTTAATTTAAGTAATCAAAACAAATAAAGGATCAAACTCAAATTAAATTTTCCAAGTAAATAACTTTTAGGAGTATTCAAACATGTACAAACATCAAATAAAAATTAGTAAAAAAGAAACCCTAAATTAGATAAATTACTTGGCAATGGCAAATAAATTACTTCAATTTTCAAAGATTTTTATTGTAAAAAAATCCAAAATTAGATGAATTACTTGACAATAACGAAAATATTAATTTAATCTTCAATGAATTCTCATCTCCATTTAGCGATATTCTTTCTCGATCAACCGTCTTCGATCAATCAAATTCCTAATAAAAAAAGTTTAGATCAAAGATAATTAATTCTAGACAAGTATTAACTTTATGGTGAAATGTGAGAAGATGAGGATAGCTAGAAATGAAGAAATTAAATACACAATCATGTCATTGTACATTTTGTAAATCTTACCTAAACTAATCAAGCACCTTTTACACCATCCTAATTTTCAATTCCACTAAATTTTTTACTACCTTCAAACTCAAACTCAAATGTCATCTTTACAATTAATAACTCTTTTATCTCTATTAATTTAACACAAAAACTTGGACGAGAACGTCCTACTCTAAGACGAGATCTAGGTCGACCCATTGTTCGGTGCGTGTACTACACGCGTGCACTTTGCTCTCCAAATTTCTTTTTTTTTTTTTCATTTTTCTGGAAATACTTTCAATTTGAACCTTAAAAGTATTAATTTTGACCTTAAAGATATCAATTTCAATGTAAAGTGGTACTTAAACATTTCAATCAAAGTAAAAATTTTCAATTTGAACCTATAAGTGATCAATTGTGGCGTTAAACTGATCAATTACTACCTAAGTATTTGATGTTGTATGATTTAACTCAAATTTGAACGTATAAGCTTCAATTATCGTTTTCAAAATAAGTATTTCAAAGTCTATAGAGATATTGTATAAGTTTTAGTTCAAATTGAATAAGTTAATAGTTAAAGTATGACATGTAAATTTGACAATGATATTTTATAATCTAACTCAACTTTGAACTTTTAATATTCAGTTATCGTTTTAAAAATAAGTATTCAACTTGTATAGATATATTGTATTAACATTTAGTTCAAATTTAATTATTGATAGTTTTATTGATCATTCATTTGTTGTTTGAAATTCATCTATAAAATGATAGAATAGCACCATTTTATATACTTCGTTCTAAAATTTTAAAGCAGAAATTGATCACTTTAACGTCAAAATTGATCACTTTAACGTCAAAATTGATCACTTCAACGTCAAAATTGATCACTTATAGATTCAAATTGAAACTTTTACTCTTGATATGTTTAAGTACTTCTTTAAATTGAAATTGATATAAGGTCAAAATTAATACCTTTAAAATTAGAATTGAAAAATGCACAGAAAATGAAAAAAAAGAGAGAGAATGCATGTAAGGCACGCGAATTGAGCCGGCTTACTCTTATCTCAATTTGAGACGGTCTCACCCGAGACCAGCTGTTAATTTAATCATTGAGGATCAAGGAATCAAATGAGGCCATGAAAAAATAGGTAATTTGCATGCTTTAATTTTAATCGAAAGATTATTAGATCTTTCTTTCTTCCCCTTCTTTGTGCTTTACTAAATTTATAAATTACTAAGATTAATAGATTAATGTAAATAAACAAAGCCCATCAATTCATCTCCATTCTTAAACTTCACATGTAATATACACCGGAACTCCAATAGTACATCATTTGTCTTAGGCTTACTGATTATACAACATATATGGCTCATTAGTGAAGATTAAATTTTCATTCCAAATTCAATTTAGGGAAATTATCATTGGTGCCCCTGTGTTTTGGCCTTTTATCAATGGTCTACAATCTTTTTTTTTTTCCAATGGCACCCCTGACGTTTTGGGTAAGTAACAACCGTGACCTTTTCAAGTTTTTTCCGTTAAAAATCCGTTAAGTTTATGATTTTAACTTAACTAGGGTTAGTTCTCTTCTTCTTCTTCTTCTTCTTGTTCTTCTTCCATGGCTGCCTTCTTCTTCCATGTTCAATAGCCTTTTTGCTCATCCCATCAATCAATACATCTCATAAGCTCTTTATCCGCCATTTATAAAAATTGGAGTATGTTATAAAAATAGGTAATCTATTTCTATTTCTCTCTCTGTAAAATAAAGTAAATTAGTTTACACCTCCCTCCATTAAAGCTCCCACGAGATATTTGGTAAATTTCTCACGGAAAAGTTTTTTCTGTCTACTTTGTCTCCTTACTCCTTATATATATAATCATCTTCAATCTTAGATTCTACATTGTAGTATTCATTATTTGATTCGTTTGTTCATTTCATTCATCATTTGTTGTGATTGTGGAGTTTGTATGTTATTAATGGGTTGGAAATTAGGGTTCGTTTTAATTTGGGGATTTTGTATTCAATTTGTATTACAATCGATTGATTTCCTGGCATTACAATCGATTCGTAAGTCATTAAAAGATGTTTCCGGCTCTAATTTCTTTCAATCATGGGATTTTACTTTCAATAACCTAAGGAATTTACCAACCTGTAGTTCTGTCTCTTAACTTGACAATGATGAAGAATTTGAGAAGAACAAAATGGGTATATATTATTTCCTTCAATGTTGTAAGAAAACTTGATTTATTTGAGATTTTTATACTGAAGAACAAAATGGGTATATATTATTTCCTTCAATGTTGTAAGAAAACTTGATTTATTTGAGTTAAAAAGGAGAAGAATTGTGTTTTTTTGGTGGGTATATAAACTGATTGAATGAGGTAGCCATGGAAGGATAAGGAAGAAGCTAAGTAGCCATGGAAGCCATGAAATGAAAATGAAGAAGAAGCAAACACATGGTATATAAACATGATAAAGTAACCATGGTTAGGTTAAAAATCGTACTTACCGTTAAGTTTAACGGAAAAAAAAACCAAAAGTGTCACGGTTGTTACTTTGACAGAACCTCAGGGGTGCTATTGGAAAAAAAAAAAGATTGTAGACCATTGATAAAAGGCCAAAACACAGGGGCACCATTGATAATTTCCCTTCAATTTATAAGATTTCCACGCACATGCACAAAAAGCAAGAAATGCAAATGAGCAACCAAAAATTCGATACTTTAGAGCAATAGAAACATTAAAAACAGTAGATCAACAAACAATCACAGACAATGTCGATAAACGCTCAAAACAACTTTGATGAAAACCAACAATTATCAGCATTGTCGATAAGAAGAGGGACTGTAAAATAAGATTTTCCTGCAGAATGTTCCATCATACAATTGGGGAAAAACCCTTAATCAAAACCCAGAAAATTCATGAAAAACCAAAAAATTAAAAATACCCAAATATGAAAAAACACGAAATAAAAATACCCAAATCATACAATTGAACCTAAAAAATATACTAAATCATCAAATTGAACCCACACTATTTACCTACTCTGATTATTCTCTTTCATCAACAATGGTAGATGGTGAAATCATCTTCAGGTAATCAAAATCGATAGCCAAAATCAAACAAAGTAAACACCAAAATAGATGGAAAATGGAAATGAGATGGAAAATGTGAGAAGAAGCTCTTCATGTAATCAAAATCGACAGCCAAAATCAAACTAAAAAAACCAAAATAGATGGGAAATGGAGATGATATGGGAAATGTGAAAAGAAGCAGTGGAAATGGAAAATGATGAAAGGAGCGAATAGAAAATGGAAAAGAAGCAGATGAAGAAATAGGTATAGAGTAAGATTCAAAATGGGAAAGGGGGAAAGAAGCAGATGAAATGGCAATGGAGCATTGTTCATTACTGTTCAAAAACTCATATTTTGAGTTTTAAACAGTAAGAAACAGTGTTAAGAGTGTTGTAAAGTTTTTAAGTATAAAAAAAAATAAATAAAATAAAATAATACTCTATAAGGAATAAGGATAAGGATTTCCTGTATCATCTTTTTCTGCCTATTTAAAGGCCTTGTAAATCAATATAGACATAGTATACAACTTCCTTCATTGTTTACACTGATATGGCGGACTGCTCTATACCACACGGCTAATTAGTTTCATTTACATCATATCACAAAATAACTTTTATTCTCATTTTAAACTTCTTAGGAGTAGTCAAGATAGTTTGAAGTTGTGTATTAAAAAGGTCCAGAAACCGCAGGAGCTTGGATCTCCTAAAACCAGAAAGTGGTCGAAGAAAAGATGACAGAAAGATAACTCGTGTGGAAGCCGCTTCATTCACATCCTTGAGTGGAGGCGACTCAAGCTTGCTTCAATTGTTCCGTGTGGTTCATCAGTCGGAAGAAACACATCATCTGCAAACTGCAAATTAGCATATTCATTTGTCAGTCAGTTTCCTGTTTCAAGCTAAGTTTAATCTGCAGAAGAAAAAAACATCGTGAACCAGCAGAAGCAGAATGAAAATCAATAGCAATGATAAGGGTATGGAATGCCAAGGTTCCAATTGGCCGCAACCTCCATATCTCCTTTGATAAGGGTATGATATGCTGTCATCCAACCCCTTCTAAATCAATTTTTCAGGGTATGGACTTTTATGTTTATCTTTCAGGTATAAGAAACCAGACTTTCTGATATCTTTTTCACCACTCCCAACTGGCCGCCTTAAACAAACATAGAATATAAAAAGGAAAATTCTACATCAATTTCAGTAGGGAAGAGTTTTACCTTGACCAAGTTTGGATTCTGCATGCTTGATAAATTAACAGGAAGGAAATGCAGATTTGGCATTTTCAGTTTGATAGAAGATATATCATGGCATCTGGAATTATAAAAATATGAAACAATCAAACAAGAGAAAAAGAAAGACGAAGACATGGGAGGTTATGATTAAGTGACTTACTTGTTGAGAACAGCCTTTCCCATTTGATAAAGGGTGCTCTGCACGGATGGACTATAAACACCTTCATTAGGAGGACCAAAGAAAGTACTGACCAACACTTTCCTTACTTCCATGTATCTTTCAGCAAAGTACATTGGTTTCAATGGAATGTTATTAACATTGTCAAATGAAAACCTGTACAAATTAGCAGCCGTGAACGTCAATTTGCTATTTTTCAACAACATTCCATCACCCATTGCCATCAAATGGCTCAACCTAGACTTCCACCTTGGCCGGGTTTAGGTATCATTGTTAAGTGAACTGATAGGCCCACAAGAAGTGAATATAACTAAAAGACCAGTTCCACTGGCGATGGAAATTTCGTTTAGCTAAACATCAGCAGCAAAAATGATTGAAAGATGACAGAAAGTGAAAGAACACCAACAATTTAAATGTTCAATGCTTTAACAAAACTATAAGCTCAAATGAGCAGAACTCTATACCATATTTGATTTGAGTCCCAATGCCTATGGGCGAGGTTTCTGTTAATGAAAGTCTAGAGTCTAGACTATAGCAATACATATACACAATTGCATCATAAAAAAAGGTGCTGAAATTTGTACAAAATGGAGTATCAAAAGATTAGTCTCCCAGCTTGACTGCCCTTCATGACTAAATAATAATGTTAGCAGTTTGCCAAATACTTGTTGAGATAAAACCTTGAACATAATAATATAGCTTTAAAACTCTAGCTTTAGGTATACCTCCATGTTGCAGAGACTGTTGTGGCAAGCATCCTCTCTCGTGTTTCAGGCAGAAGTGTGTACTTGTCCCTCACAAATCCTTCAAATCCAGACTGTACCGGAAGAATGAAAATTATTAAACAATTGCACGCAATTATTTAACCACAGAAAACAGATGCAACAATTTAAAAAAAAGAAAGCTTCTTCTCTAATAAGAAAGCCTAAGCTAAATAGTTTTCCTTCAGAAACTACAAGATTATTCAACAATAGTTGTCATATATTGCACTGGCTATAATCTATTTCCTCATATGAGCTGAAAATTTGATATCAAAGAGACCTGGAAGTGTACGCTTTAGCTGCCATCAAAGAAGTATAATGGCCTTCGCTATTAAAGTAAAACCAACAATATTTGATCCGTACATAACAAATACAATCAAAACTAAATCATTAATATAGAAACTTTGACCAACATAACTCTTATCATGCATGACAGATTCTAAATAATAGCCTGTCATTTAAACTCGATTAAGGATCAAGTGCAGAGAAAGAGCAAATCATTTTTTCTTCCAAAATGGAAAACAATTTCCTCCATTTGGAAGAAAACAGAAAAATGTGTTTCAAAAATCATTTAGGAAAGAGAACAGAATTAGTTTCTATCCAACCAAATGAATGATGATATTGCAACAATAGAAAATGCAACTGTTACCTTTGTGGTCTTCAAGACTGATAATTCTTCAATGCTTGATGATAACGTTATGGCACCAGCTTTATTCAAGACAACTTCTACCACATGCTTTTCGGATCCAAGTTCAAAACCTTTCGGTACAAAAGTAGCATTCATAATTAAATTGTAAGTACCTTATTTTATTAAAAAATAGATGACCTACTTTAGACCTCAAGGACACATAAAAGAAGTAATGCGAAGTTTAAACAAAACAAGGAAATCCACTAAGAGTACTGGTCAATTTAGTAAAAAAGGTAATCTAAGAAAAATAGTGATTGTCAAGGAACCAACTCAACCAAAAGCTTACGCTGATGGTTGAGGCCCTAGGATATGTTATTAGTCTAACACGCCCCTTCACACGAGAACCCTTCGGGCTAAAAGTGTGGATGTGACACAGGCCCTCCTCATACCTGGCGTTGAACATTTCACTTTAATTGAAAGGGTTGAGATTCAAACTCGAGATCTCTTGTCACGTTGGCCCTGGTATATGTTATATATTCTAACAGTGATCATGAGCATAAAGTCAATACTCATACAAATAATTCAGCCATTTTTGAATGTCTTTCTTTTACAACTATTGCCTTCATTAAGAACACTGCATCAAGATATTACCAGATTTCACTCAAAATTTTAATAAAATGCGACAGTATATATAAATATATATATATATATATATATATATATATATATATATATATATATATATATATATATATATAGGAAGAAGTTCCAATGAGAACCATCCTTATATGAGAACCGTGAGAACCAATCAGCCTTCCAAAAAAAAGTGTTACTTTTTACTAAAAATGTGTTTACTTATGGGTAAAAAGGTGTTACTTGTATTTTTATGATACTATTGGGCAAAAATGTGTTACTGTAAGAAAAAAATTCTGAAAAAAACATAGAAAAAGGTATTACTTTTTACATAAAAAAGTGTTCCTTTTTGAGAAAAACGTGTTACTTTATTTTTTTGAAAAAAATATTTGTTCTGAAAGTAACACATTTTATGCTAAAAAGTAGCAAGCTTTTTTTTAAATAAAGTAACGTTTTTTTGTTCAAAAGTAACACATTTTCTGTAAAAAAGTAACACATTTTTATCAAAGCAATTGGTTCTCACGGTTCTCATATAAGCTTGGTTCTCACTGGAACTTGACCCTATATATATATATATATATATATATATATATATATATATATATATATATATATATATATATATATATATATATATATATATATGTATATATATACAGTTAATTTAGAAAAAAAAGGTACAAATATCATGGAAAACCCAGAAGAACAAGCAGTCTGATCCCCATGAACAATTTAAGTACATTATGAGAAGAGATCCACATTTATGAGTTAATAAAACCAAAGGTTAACAATTGCAGAAGCATCCTACTTTACTGTCTTCAATGGATAATATAAAACAATTAAAATACTGCAGGCGGCATATTTGATAAATATAGCATGACAAGAAATCATTTAGCAATTAACACTGCCAATTGCCCAGAATACTTTCACTTCATAACATATAAAACATATTATTACCATGCCTATGTGGTTGACCGTCCACATATACACGCTTCCATGGCTTCTCTATTATCTTGACTATGGCAGAAGTAACCTGCACAAAGAATGAAAAAAAGGGAGTTGGAAAGGGACAATAAAGGGCAATATTCTCAGAAGTTTCAAGTAATAATAAGGTTCAGAAACATATTCCCTAAACTGAATGTTACATGAGAAAAATGCTCCAGCAAATACAAAATTCAAACCAGAATCTTTTTTAAATAGCAAGGAGAAGCTGTGGCAAAGTAAAGAAAGTCATTTATTGGCTTGAATCTTCCAAATTAAATTAAGTAACATCAAAGTCATGAAATAAGATTACTGAATTCATAAAGACTTTGAATAGATTTTTTAAATAACATATTGCAAAACCAAAGAAAATGTATGTACCAACAGTATTTTACAAGGAAACAACACGATACAAAAGCATGCCTAAATTTCTCTCTAACTCGTAAATTATCTCGGTACTAATAGCTACCTGACAAGTCACAACTAATGTTGTTTCTGACATTTCATGGGTCTTTAGGCAAAATGAAATAAATGGACCCTCTCTATAGAGGGTTGATTCTGGTTTTTAATGGGTGCTTGGCAAAATAACAAAAGATGGATTCCTCTATATTATAATTATCATTATAAATGTAAACGTGTCGTATACTTCTTAATTGGTAAAAGAACTAATCTAATAAAAAATGCATGCTAAAGTTGAAGTATTGGGTTAAAGTAAATTTACAATGTTACAAATAGTGCTCTACGTCCTACATTATAACATTGTTGAATTTAAGTCTTGCGTTCTTTTCTAAATCTGGCTCCTAGCCAAATGCCTACCTTAACCAGGTCAGAATGACCCTGCTTACAACAACGAAGTCCTCAAAACTTCATCACAAGACTGAGCCAAACATTTCATCTTTTCAAAAGACATGACTAATAGAGTACACATCATTTAGCTTAGCACTCAAGTCAAGACTTTAATTTGTTTTTCCCCTCAACTTAAAATTGCATGTACTTCAATAAGTACACAATCTTGATTAGAGAAACAAGAACTTTGCATAAAATCATTTTAGGATATTATTGTGATACATTGTTTAATGAAAATTGTTTATTTTTTGCCACTTACAGGCTGGAACATGAAAACTTTAGAAACATCACATTTAAAAGTAATTATGTAAGGCAGCTAAAAGGATACTTAATTTTAACCAATTCTTCCTGGACTGGTGCATTTTTCCAGTATACACAACCTAGCTTCAAATCATTTTCATCGAGTCCTTTGAATCACATATGCCTTAATAAAAATGTTAACGGGAATATATACTTGAAACCTTGTCAAAATATAAACTCACAAAAACAAGTTGATTTGCTGAAAGGTTGACAAAGTCAAGGTAATAAGTACACTTATTTCCACTATTTCCCGATAGTTACAAACTCCAAATTCTAGTGTTCTTTTACCATTTGTCTTTAGCATCACAATGTGTATGATAACCTCTACAAAAACCCAAAAACTCTCAACCTTGTCAAACTGTAAGCTCACATGAACGGTCTTTCCTTAAAATCCAAAGGACATGCGCCTCAAGTCATGAATCCTCAATACCACCTGTTCATGGTAAGCACAATTGCTCATCAAATGAGTTGGCAAAATTCTGATTACTCAGCAGTTCACCATAGTTAACCATCCATTAGACATTCTATTACCCCAACGCCATAAGTGGCTACCAACTACTACGAGTGTTCAAAAAAAACCCGACCCGATGACCCGCATCTTAAATGGCGGGTCAATTCCTTTAAAAAATAATGTTACGGGTCAAGTACCCAACCCGCCTTAACCAAGTGGGGTCATGGGCCACAAAATATATTTAATCGGGTACCCGTCAACCCGCAATATTAGAGTAAATTTTAGTAAAAAATAGTTGCACACATTATAATCTCATACATTCTGATTGTAATCATGAACTAGAATCCTACTAATTTCTTAATGTAAAACCTATTTTTGATATCTCATGTATTGTGCCGTCTCACTGCTTTAGCGATTGCCCTCCTTCTTCAAGCTCTCAAGCACTGCAAAACTTAATTTCTTTGCTTCTTTCAAGTCCTTCATTACTAATACTCTCCTTTAAGCTCTCAAGTACTCAAGTTCTTATTCTTCACTTTTCCTCCCAACTTTTAACAATAATTTTTCTTTTCGAGATTAATTTCTGAATTTTTGTTGTTCTTGCATTTATTTTTGTTTTTGTTTTAGTTAATTTTGCAATGTTTTTTTAATCTTTATTCATAATCTTGTTTTCTCATTCAATGTACTAGATCTGGTTGAATTTTCTGTCATTTTTTAGAAATTCATATTGTGAATCTTATTTTTTGTTCTTAATCTTATTCAATTAAGCTATAAATAATAAACCTTTACGTGTTGTTTTAATTAGCGTCATTTTTTAGTAAGTTTTCACATTAAAGTGTTTGAATTTGGCTATTGTTTTCCTAATTTTTTCAGCTGTTCTCGTTTTCTTAGCAACTCTTCTAGTAACTTTTAACGCTAATATTGCCATAAATTAAACCGGGTACCCATGTCTCGACCCAATTTATCCGGGTACCCGGATATAAGGTACCCAGATAAATCGGGTCTGGACACGGGCGGTTGATATATGTACCTGACTAACTGGGTACACGGCTTTCTGGGTACCCGTAATGCCGGGTACCCGGTTAAGAACACCCCTACCAACTACAAAGGGTTTGGTGAGTTCACATGTGCCCAACGGCCTCAACCTTATCCAAATGATAACAAAAAAGTATTTCAATTGATCCTTAATAGCAAACATATTTTGCAACTTTACAAGAATAATAAGTGCACAAGTTCTGATAAATCATTATACTATAGTTCATTCTAATCTAAAATCAAAGACCTATTCCTAATGGACAATGCAATCTACTATAAGCATCTCTCTATTTTAGATTTATTGTCACTTTTCCGTCTTATTCAACAAGAAAAGAAAATTCATTCCGTCAAAGTAGTAAATTTATGAGTTTAAGATTTATCTAAGACTAGTTACAACATCTTTCTTGTACGGGATTTGTAATTAACACAAAGGAGCACCAAATTAACAACAATTGCATACAGAACTTTTGCTTATGTATGTGCTACATAACCTGAAAACTGCCCTTCTAAGCCTCTCTAGCAGTTGACTAAAACTTGCCCCCTAATTATCCCTAAAACCTTTGAAAGCCTCCACAAGAAACTAGCATGCCAGGAACAACTCTTTCTGAAACATTTACGAAATAAACTGCAAAACTACCCTTCCAGCCAAACTGCAGAGTACAGTACAGATTCATTCTTACTTGCTTCTTAATGATCCGCATTAAATTCTTAAAGCCTCCTCCTAAATTCTAAATCCTATGTCATGCTATTCAACCTGCAACAATAAAATCTTAATTCGTATTCCTTTTAGTTTAATTTTTCTCAAAAAGAAAATGTGATGACTGATGAGTAAAATATTTAGTGTTATTGGTTTGTTTTGACGAATGCCAACATTTATCATAGTCTAATTTCGTATATTCCACGAGACCACGTAAGTTAACGAGTATAGAATCAGCAAATTAAAAGTTTTTACCATTTATGTTCCTTTTTAGGATAAGTGGCCGAGTAGTTGGAACTTACTCAAAGAACTTATACAACATTCAATTACTCCAATGTCATTAAGAGACTCCACCTTGGCACTTACTTTTAAAAGGTGTGAGACACCCTAAGGCTCTAAGGGTCCCTATATCACAGGCTCTACGCATCAGAGCGTCCATAAACTTTAGGAAAATAAAATTAAAAAAGCCCCTTAAAATACCCCAAAATAAAACCACAGAAGAAGGGAAATAATGAAGAAGAACGTAAGAGGAATACAGGTGAGGAAAGGCAAAAACATAGTTCCCTCACTAAATGGAGTTCTTTAGAGGCTAAGACCAAAGGGCACTCTAATGCACCTTAAGAAGCTTGCCTTAGGCTTTACTAGTTTGAACTATAATTTGCCAAATGCATTAGTATTCAAAGTGATAAGTAAATTGGTAAAAAATGGCATAGAACTAAAAATGTTAGTTATCGTGTCTAAACTTAAAACATCAATATTTTGTCAAATATCATCATATTGACAGCTCACAGCATTTTCATCCATTAAGTTAACGTAATTAAAAAGCATTTTAGTTTACTCACTTGATTTTCAAAAATTTTTATCATCATGGACACCTGATCTATGACTTGTAGACAAGATTGTTTATCATTTCAAGCAGCTAGATTAGATCAAGTCAAACTATAGTTAATTTATAAAATCCTTCGGCTTTGAGAAAAAGGATATTACGCTTATACATACAAAATAAAGAATAGTTAGTTATTGTGTTATCCTTTAGAGTTCGTTAGTTAAATTGAAGGAAATGTTCAAACTAATGAGATATAGACTCCGCTTTTGAAGGAGCACTTGCATATTATATTTTCAAATATGTTCCAGATTCCAGAGGGTCTTCTTTCCTAACTAGCAACTAAACTTGCTTTCTGAGCTATAGTGATATAGCTCTTCACTTGCAGTAAACAACATACATGTAATTATGAAGTTCTTGTTCTTCACTTCTCAAAGTTGCCAAAAAGACAAAATAAGATCGATAGAGGTGCAATATAAATTTTCTTATGAAAGAAATTTCTAGAATGTCACAAATCAAAATTTTAACAGTTTCAGAAAGGATATATAAAGCAACCTGTTTATAATAAGATGTGAAGTGCTTAGCTAGAAGAACAGCAAAATCCTCCGCAGTAATTTGTTCTTTGCATTCCTTTGCCTTTGCATAAACCTGTTTCACAATCCACAGTTCATGCAAATTCTATCAGAAGTAGGACCTGAAATTAAGGGGAAAAACTACCCAAGAGGTCAAAATAAACTGTACACAGCCACACTGAAGTGCAGGTAATGGGTACATGCAGTGTGCCCCACCATTCCAGGCCGCTGAAAATAAGGGTCTCACATATTAGTTTACAATAGTTCAAACTGATTCATCCTTAGTTTCATTAGTTACAATAAAACCCCAAAATTTAGGTAATATATCGAATAAACAGGGATCAAAAATTATTCTGTGGTTGTGCTCTGTCCAGAACTGCACACAAGTGTACGAGGGTCAAACTAATCCAGCCATCCCAAACACCAAAACGGAAAAATGAAATGAAGGTCCACAACAAAACCAAGGACGGCCCTAGGATTTTAGGGGCCCATGTCGAAACATTATTTATGGCCCCTAAATATTGTATATATATAGAAAAATTTGAACATTAACACTAGTTGAAAACTAAAACTATTTGGGGACCTCGGCATGCACTTGCTTAGGCCAGTCCTGACTAAAACCATTAGATAGATGTCTTGTTCTTTCACCAAGAAAACATCTAGATTAGTTCTGATCGAACTCATCAGAACAAAGCATGGTAAAGAACAATACTGGATCTTTCAGGTGTAAAGAACAAAGCATGGTATCATTAATCATATCATGTACAAGGAAGTAAAACAACACTTTGATCGAACTAATCAGTTCATACAACCCATATGAATCTTAATCTCAATCCCCTTCAATTATATCTTACATTCCTTTATGATCCAAATCAACAACGGATGCAAATTACTCATCATCATCATCACCATCATCAAACCCCATATATTCATATATTCCGCTTAAAGAAGCTATGATTACGATCCAGAGTCAAAGTAGGTTGGACCAAATTAATATTTGAGGTAAATCATCACAAACGAACTCGATTTGGTTCGTTTCATCAATGAATTCAATAACATAAACCAAACCAAAAAAATATTTTTAAGTGAAGAACATGTAATAAGCAGAAAACGTAGATTAAAGAGGAAAAGTAGGCGAAGAAGAATTACAGTGTTCTTCATGGTATCAGTAGCAACAATATCAGAATTATCATCATTGACATAAGAACGGATGCAATCAGATAAAAGACTGATGCTAACATTCCATTCAACAAAATGATAAAACCCATTAGAGTTCTTCCAAACTCTACCAACTCTAACCCTATCTTTGCCGTGTTTCTGTGCAAATTTGAAGCCCTCGATCACTTCACCTTCCTCTTTTCCAGCCATGGCTTCTTGTTCCTCGCTAATATCTCTATACCTTAAACACTAGAATGAGTAATGAGGTCTGAAGATGAAGGAAGCTCTCAAATACTGAGGAAGGTTTCGTAACAAATCTGTGTGCTTTTTGTCTCTTATGAATTATGATGGAATAATATAGAAGTATTAATTATATACTAGGAATCTGTGATGAGTATGCTACCATCGGAAATTCGGAATACGGATGGTAGCCAATAGGGATGGTCATGGCTCATGGGCGGGTCTGGAGTGGGTCTGGCCAGATCCAAACTCGGACTCTTTTATTTTTTTAATAGATTTAAAATCGCATTCAGGTTTTAAGAGTCTAAAATTTTTAGACTTGGACCCAGACTTTTTGAATCTGATGAGTTTATGGTACTTAAGGGTCAAAAAAAATCTATTTGATTTGTAATATTTGAATTTTTTGTAGTTATTAGCGTATTTAACAAATATTAAATACTAATTAGTTACATATATATTAAATGGATCAATCCCCAACAACAGCCACCAACTTTAGTCATTTTCATTTAAACAGCCGCGAACTTCGTTTATCCCCAACAACAGCCACCAACTTACAAAATGTGACATCGAAACAGCCACTTTACCGGATGACCTGCTAATTGACCCTTGATCATGCCTAATGACCTTTGACTTTACCTTAATTTCACTAATTAAACCTAATTACTCAATTATCCCTAATTAAACCCTTCTTCCCCAACCTTTTTCTAACCCACCTCAATCACCTCCATTTCACCCCTTCACTACCACCACCACCACCACTACCACCACCACCACCATTAAAACCCCTCGTTGGGTAAGAGTTTCAACCACCACCACCACCACCACTACCACCACCTCAATCACATCAACCATTCAATTACTAGCAAGTAGCAACACAAATAATTACTTCAAGGTTTTAGCTTTTAAAATCCAAAATCACCCATTCATTCAAACCAATTCAAAGATTTCAACACAACAATGAAAGTAATACCTGCAGTAGTTGACTTGCCAACTCCACCTTTACCTGAAGCTATTGCTACAATATCCTTAACCCCATCAATTTGTAGACCTTTGGCCTTTCCAGGTAATGCAGAAAACTCCCTAAAACCCCCAAATTTCTGCAACATTCAATTAATTTAAATTTACAGAAAAGAGAATTAACTCAATGCCCACAAAAGGAAAATATTAATACATTTCATTACTTGAAAAAAGTAACAAAACCCAGAATTCTTAGTTACCCATTTGTTAAAAATAACATTAAATTTGAATGCTCCTTTCATGGGTTTTCTATGAAACCAAGCTTCAAAATAACCTGGGTAGCACAATAACCACAGCCACTGCAACACAACAATGAAATTAATTCAAAATTTGAAAATTCGACATTTTCATTCGATGGGTAAGATTGAGGTGATTGAGGTGGTAGTGGTGGTGGTGGTGGTGGTGGTGGTGGTGAAGGGGAGAAATGGAGGTGATTGAGGTGGGTTAGAGAAAGGTTGGGGAAGAAGGATTTAATTAGGGATAATTGGGTAATTAGGTTTAATTAGTGAAATTAAGGTAAAGTCAAAGGTCATTAGGCATGGTCAAGGGTCAATTAGCAGGTCATCCGGTAAAGTAGCTGTTTCGATGTCACATTTTGTAAGTTGGTGGCTGTTGTTGGGGATAAACGAAGTTCGCGGCTGTTTAAATGAAAATGACTAAAGTTGGTGGCTATTGTTGGGGATTGATCCTATATAAATAGAAAAGTCACAAAATAGTAAGAATGTAAGACAATAATACTAATTTAGTAAGCATATGGGTAGTAAAATCAATAAACAGTCGATAACGAAAAATTAAACGTCTTTAGCTTAATAATGTTATAGTAGTTAATTGTTAAAGAGTTGGTGCTTACTATGTAGAATTTATCTCATTATATATTATAGATATAAATAAAAATATAAATAGAAAATAAATGGAATATTGGGATGGAGTAGAAGTCAGATTAATAGACAAAAGTCACAAAATAGTGTAAGAAAATTTGATAATTACAAGGGATCGGGTCTAGGTGAAGAGGCGAGTCGGGGTCTAAAGGTAGGGTCTGCATCCGGGTTTGGGTCCTAATCTTGAACCCGGACTAGATTCAACCCGGATTCGATGGGTCTCAAAAAATAAAACCCAGACCCTTGGAAAGGGGCAGGTTTGAGGTAGGTCCAATAGGGTTCTGGACCCATGACCATCCCTAGTAGCCAGAAAAGAATCTTAAAAAGTGATACGTTGCCTAAAGAAGACCAGATATATAATTGACACTTGAAAAAACTCAAATAGAATATAAAAATAGCGGGTATCTTACCTTGAGGTCTAACCAAGTGGCGTCTCCGATCAATATGAGTGGGATAATATTATGATTATGTGTCTCATTCAAAAAGTGTGAGTTTGACAAGTGACCGCCGGTTGAAGTAAATGATTGGTTAGCAAGCTCTATAAGCTAGCTAACTATTACAATGATCTTTGATAAATATTACTACCTCCGTTAATTGTTTTGTGCAACCGCAGTACAAATTGCGGTTGCCAATGCAATTTTTCTTAAAGCATAATTAGAGAATGTGGGGTAATGTAATTAAAGGTAAGATAGGAGAGAGAAAGAAAGAGAGAGGAAGTAGGGGTAGGTAATTTAGGAAAAAGAAGGAGAGAGAAAATGATGGGATAGGTGATTAAAGGAGAGAGAAAATGATGGGATAGGTAATTAGATTGGTTATTTTTTACTAAAAAAGGAAAGTTGCAAATAACCTTGAGCGGACAAAAATGGCAAAAGTTGCAGAAAACAATTAACAGAGGTAGTATTTCTATTTGTAAGTTGTTGGCTTTTTGTTAGAGTAAACGTAAGATAAAAGCCACATGTTAGTGACAAAACCTACATAGAGTAGTTTTTGATTTGGCTTATAAAAAGATTTCTCAACTAGTTTAAAAGTTATTTACCTAATAACCTTATTGGATGTTTGACCAACTAATAATAAGTCACAATCCATAAAACAAAAAAAAAATTATATTGCTAAAACCTCCAAAGGAATGTTGTGCGAAGGGTGCCTTATTGACATTGGGTTTCAATAATGAGTTTCCAAAAGATTAAGTCTCAATAATGAGTTTCTCAATGAGATGAAAAATAGTCTTTGCGGTCATGTTAAATTGACTATTGTTAATTAATATTGAGTTTTTGGAATGAAACTATATTCTATTGATATTCTTTCAAATGAAGATTGTTGGGTATTTATAGGGCTAGACAATCCCCTAAAAGGGCATATTAGGAAATCACAACCATTTATTTTCTTTTAAAATCTTAAAATCTGCAAACACTTTGAATTAAATGCAAACGTGGCTCAAGACGAAGGTAATGATGGAAAGCTACCCTAGGGTAGCTTAGTCATGCCTAGGATTGTCAAATCAGTGTTAGTGCGGCAGACACAAGTGAATTGGGAGTATTAAATTCAAGAGAAGTCATCTATCGAGAAAAACCTTGAACCATATAAGAGTTTGTTTCACACCTATGTCTAGGGGTGTTCAAAAAAACCCGCATTGTAAAACCCGACCCGGAATATCCGGTATCCGGTTTTAAAAACCGGGTATTTAACCCGGTTTAGCAAAACCGGGTAATCGGGTCGGATCCGGATATCATTTTTTGCTGAAACCGGGCACCCGGTATCCGGTTCTTATTTATTTTTTTTTTAAGAAAACTATGCGTGATATGTTTCCCACTTTCCTAGGCGTCAGGCAAGCTGGCAGCAGCTTGAGAGTCTCTTAAAATTTTTTTTTTAAATTGATTGTAATTTCTGATTTGTGATGAACTGATGATGGTAGGCTTTACATTCGGTATCTTGACAATTCATAATTTTGATGTTTTTGATGTTTTAAATTAATTTGCCATTATTTTAACTAAAAAGAACCCATGAAGTATGGAAAATAAAATGATCCAGTGTAAGACGAGTTAGTTAAAAGGTTTTCTATGTAAATGTCAGAGCAACGAAGCAGTAATACATTAAATTTCTTGTATAATAGTTTGATGTGTAATTATGGGTTTATGGTATTTCGATTAACTAATTATTATTGTATTTGAACTTCTAAACTCTAAACTTTCGCTATTCTTTGGACCTTTACCTCATGAGTTGCATATGACTAATTAAGTTAAACTTCTAAACTCTAGAGATCTAATTAAGAAAAAAACACAAAATTTAGAAAATAAACAAAACCGGGTATCCGGTTTCCGACCCGGTTTAAATCGGGTACCCGGAAACCGGGTCGGAACTGGGTCACAATTTTAGGTACCCGAAAAAGCGGGTACCCGGATTTTCGGATCCGGGTTGACCCGGTACCCGGTTTTAAACACCCCTACCTATGTCCTTAGTGAAGAATCGTTTCTAGGAAAAATGTAAAATGTCGGGCTAGGTTCTCGATGCGCCTTTATCGAGTTGATTCAAAGGCCACATTTTGTAAATTGACATGTACCCGTTGACCCATTAATTAATAGGAAAGTTTTTTTTGTTGTGTTTTATAGTATTGGTTGTTGTTGTTGTTGATGATGATGATGATCTTGACTGTTGATGTTTTTTGTTGTGTTTTTTTTTTTTTTACTTATTTTATGTTGTTATGATGATCAGAACTAGTTGATTGGTTGTAAATTATGGGAATACTTCTTAATTGATTACTAATGTTCATTATTTATGACAATATTTTTACCGTGAATTGAAGGTGATATGTTACCTTCTTTTTTACATGTTTTCTACCTAGTTATTTTTATTTTATTTATACATATTTAATTTATTTTTAATTTTATGATTAAGTGCCAAACTTGTGCAGTAAGATGCAAGCTTGCAGATTCAGTTTCACTTAGTCCTTTTTGATGAAGGAACCTCTCTTCCTAAACCCTATCATAATTCCTATGGGCTGGACACATTGGATGCCATAATGATGATGTTAATTGTTACCTATAATAATACAGTAAGTCTCATGGGAGACGGTCTATTCTATAGACGAAATCCATGAAGCCCAGCCCAAAATATAACATAGTATATTTGGGGTTACAATAAATTATTTGGGGTTATAATAACTTATATTTGGGGTTATAGAATAGTATATTCGAGGTTATAATTCCTTACATTTAGGATTATAACATAATATAATTGATATTATAATAAAAAATCAGTTAAGGGAAAATGGGCTGGCCCAATTTTGTGGTCTATCTTATAGACCGTCTTTTGTGAGATTTTGTGATAATAATATAATGAAACTTTCTGTGGTATGGAAGCCACATTTTTAACCTTCTTGCAACCAAGTGGGTCATCTTTCTGAGGAAAATCTTAAGAGAATACATAGGCAAAGAAGGGTGCAGAAGAAATGGGTTCCTATTAAGCTTGTTGTGGCTTTAGATAAAGTTGTGATCACTTCTCCTCCTAGACACACTAATGCTAGTGTTGACTCTGAGAATGATAATAGTTGATGGCAGTGTATCATTTTAAACAATCTACAAAGCGATTATCAATAGAATTTAGTTCTTTAGCTCTAAAGAAAGTGTATATGAAGGAGTTTCCTTTGATATGGGCGTTGGGGACCCTATGAACCCCATTGGTTTTCCATGAACGTGCTAGGTTGGAATATTAGAGGGTGTAATGAACCCTCTAAAAATAGGGAGATTAGTAACCTCCTTAATAAGCATCACATATAGGTTCTTGTGCTAATTGAGACTAGAGTTGAACAGAAAAAAGTGGAGAATGTTAGGCGCATGTTTGGTAGTTCTTGGAGTTGGGCTGATAACTACCTTATGGAGTTTAATGGGCATATTTTGCTTGGTTGGAGAGATGAGATATATGTGGATGTTTTCGAGGTTTAAAATCAATTCATTCACAACAAAGTTATTCATGAATTGTTAAAGTTGTCCTTTCTTCTTACGTATGTCTATGGTAAGAATGGCAATGCTAATAAATTGCCTTTATCTTTCTTGGATGTTTATCGCTGTTGTTAATGGTAAACATGTCTCTCAAGTGGAGATAAGTTACTTTGCCCAATGCATAGATGACAGCAATCGGGTGGTGACTCGTTTGATTGGTCTTTAGTTTTCATGACAGAGTAAAGCTACTGGTAGTTAGAGAATTCTTCCTAAAACTGATCATATGCTATGCAATGAAGATTAGCTTTTAGCTTTTCCTAATGTTGCAGTCCAGTATCTTAATCATAGTGTATCGGATCACTATATTCTCCTAATGAATGTTTGTTCTTCTATTGAGTATAGGGTAAACCTTTTAAGTTTTTTTAACTTCTTAAAATATCTCCATGATTTTAGAGAGGTGGCTAACAAGAATTAGACTAGTCTTTGTAAAGCTAATGGTCTTAAGAAGATTTGGCTTAAGCTGAAGAGGTTGAAAGTGATTCTTAAGAGGCTTTATAAGGAGAATTATAATGACTTAGATGAGAAAGTCAGTTGTGCTAGGAAGGACTTGGATATTGTTCAAACTTTGCTGGTGGATGATGCTTCTAATCCTATCCTTCATATTAGAGGGAAAAAAATTCTATTGGTAGGCAAAACAAATGGCTTCATGTTCAAGAAAGTAGTTTGAGGCAAAAGACTAGAATCTAGGGGTTGAAATTAGGGGATGATAATACTAATTTTTTTCATGTTGCCATTAAGGAGAGGTAATCTAACAGTAGAATTCGTAGCCTCATGGATTCTGATGGTATTCTTTCTTACGATATGTGAGAGATTGAATTGGTGATTATTAATTTCTATAAGCATATGTTGGGCACTAAGGAGGATATGAGTTTGTTGTTGATATTCATGCCATGAGGAAGGGTGCTCAGATTACTACTGCTTACGCTCAATCTTTAAGTAGGTAGATTTCTAAAGAGGAGAAAGAGGAGGTTATTTTGAGTTTTAATAATAATCACAAGAGCCCTAGGATAAAGGGTGTCAAATAGATTGTCCTTTGAAAATTATGCAGGGGTTATTTTGATTTTGTTTCTTCTTATATGCAGGGGTTGAACTTACACATTTGAGGTAATTTTATAAACTTTTGAAAATTATGGATTGTCCTTTAATGTGTAGATGGAATGGTATTATTATTGAGAATAATAATGTAGTGATATATGAAGGTGGAAATTTAAGACCAATTGTTGCAAAATTGATATGTCTCTTTGTGAGTTTGTTGAGTTGTTGTATAAAGTTTGTGGGTTTGATAGACATATGTAGGGATGGCAATGGGTATTGGACCCGACCCGGATCCGCGGACCCGTACCCGTTTTCACGGGTCTGGGGCCAAAAAAATAGACCCGTCGGGTCCGGGTCGGGTCCGGGTCTAGTAGTGAAGTCACGGATCCGGATCCGGATCTGAGTAAAATACCCAGACCCGGACCCGCGGATCTTAGGACCCGTTTTTAGGTATAAAATCTAATTTTGTTTTTTTTTTTGGGAGAATTATAGCAAAAGTTTGATGCTTGGGTTCTTACTGTTTGCTGTCTGCAATGTTGAGCACATCTAAAATAGCATATGCAGCTTTCTGAAAGCATTCCTTCTCCTGCTCAACATGAAAGTAATCAGAAAAGTTTGGGTATTGCTAATATAAATGAAAGTAAAAAGCGTAATCTAGAGTGCAAAGTGTAAGAAAGTTTTGATTATAGGAGATCTTTATCCTAGCAATATTTTGTTACCTAGTCTACATTGATGATATGAGATAACTATTAGTGTGATTATAGTATGCAATCTTTGTCTGCTTAAGATAAACGTTCTCGCACTTGTATAAATATTGGATGTAATTCTTCAAGTCATTGAACTCAACAGTCAACACGGTTATTTTGTTTCTTCTACTACATAATACTGAGCTTAATTTTTCGATTACTGGAAGTTTTTTGGTGGTTTAATATTTCTTCACTATTTGTTTTTCTATATGTCATTCCTTATAAATTGATTGTTATCAACTTGTACTTCTTTTCATTCTCAAGCAAATATAATTATCCTATTACATTTAATTTAATAGTCTATGAATAGCATCATCGTAATTTCAAAACGATTCGAAAATATACCAAAAAGGGCAAAAACAAGCAGGACCCGTTTTGGACCCGGACCCGGTACTGGATCCGCAGTACCCACGGACCCGGATCTGGGTCCTGTAAAACTAGACCCGCGGGTCCGGATCCGGATCTGGACCCAGTATATGAAAACGGATCTGGATCCGGGTCCACCTAGACCCGGCCCAGATCCGACCCGTTGCCATCCCTAGACATATGGTAGATTTAAGACTGAAAAATGAAATACCCTACTAGCCAATCGACATCCACTGTGGTGCCACTTGATGATGAGTACTCAATGAATTCTTTGTGGGCTCTTGTTAGGAATTTAGGATGTACTAGTACGGAGATATATGTTGAACAAGTCCCTATAAATGTCAGTGCAAATGTCCCTTCTTCGGTTCCATTCATGCAATCATTCACTGGAATGATGGAGCATTTATCTCAATTTGATCACCCTCCTTCCTAAATGTTCACTCTTGTCTCTAGCATCTAAGCCCACTAATAATGTCTCTAGCATTTGTATGGAAAGTACAAGGGAAAGCTACTTACTGCTATTGGCATTGACGGGAACAATCAACTTATGCCATTAGCATTTGCTCTTGTTGAGGAAGAAAATGTTGATAGCTGGTCATGGTTTATGGCATGTATTCGGCATCGGGTCACCAGCAGAACAGGTCTATGTGTTATATCTGATCGACACCCAGGAATTATAGCTGCCATGAATGATGTTGATAGTGGGTGGACCCCTCCAGATGAGTACCATCGCTTTTGCATTCACCATGTTGCCTCAAATTTGAATACTCATATAAGGAATGTTGAGGTGAAGAAAGTATTTATTGCTACTGCTTTTCAACGAAACAGACAAAAAGCTAGCAAAAGTTTAAGGCGCATTCGTCATATGAGTGAAGAGGCTTTTGCATACATTAATGACATTGATATAGAAATGATCATTAGCATTTGACGGGGGGTCACCGATATGGCTATGCCACAACGAACATGGCAGAAGTCTTCAACGGCGTCATGAAAAGGTGCTAGATTCTTACCCGTTGCAGCTATTGTGGAACTAACTTTTTACCGTGTGAATAAGTGGTTCGTGAAAAAAGGGAAATAGCTAGGGAACGACTTGCTTCTAATCATCCGTACACTCCCTATGTGGAGAGAAAAATAGAAGCAAACAAACGTAAGGCACGATATCACAGCGTAGAGCCATTTGATATAACCAATGGCAAATACGAAGTGACAACCGGAAAAGGCGAACAAATAGAACGCAAAGGCGGGAAGCGTTACACTGTTAACTTTGCAACCGCACTTGCACATGAAAGAAGATCCGGGTTTTCCACTACCCTTGTTCACATGTTTTAGCTGTATGTTCTGCATATAGCTTATCTGAAGACCCATTTTTCAATCGTCGTTTTCGCAAGACAAGCTACATGCGCACCTATGAGCCTCAATTCGAACCCATGCTTGACTCTACTCAATGGAGGGAATACAATGGCCCTCGTCTGATTGCTGATACTAGTAGAGTTTGAACAAAGGGACGTCCACGGTCTAGAAGATTGCGTAACGAGATGGATGATCGTACGGATAGAGGTGTCAAATGTAGCTTATGCCATGGAACAGGACATAACAGGCATAGTTGTACACAACACCAACGTAGTTAATTTGTGTACTTTTTTTGTTGAACAATTTTTTTTGGGTATTTGTATTTTGGACGACGAATTATGTAGTTTTAGTATTTTAAGTAATTACTTTGATGTGTAATATAATTTTTTACCTTAAGTATTTTAAGTAATTACTTTGATGTGTAATATGGTAATTTAAGTAAGGGTGGAAATGAAGAATGGCTCGAAAAAAAGTTACTGCCAGTTTTTTTACTGCAGGTCTGTTCGCAGTTAGTAACTGCGAACAGGCCAGAAGCTTATTTTTCCAAATATTTTGGGGGAGCTCCTATTTTCCCAATTATTTTTGTAATTAAGCTTAAAAAAGAGTTCATTAATTTTGACCTTAAAGATATCAATTTTAATTTAGGTAGAAATTGATCAGTTTAACGCCACAATTGATCACTTATAGGTTTAAATTGAAATTTACAAAATTGATATGTTTAAGTACTACTTTACATTTAAATTGATGTCTTTAAGGTCAAAATTGATATCTTTAAGGTCAAAATTGATACCTTTAAGGTCCAAATAAAAAAATGCCCAGAAAAAAAAAACGGAATTCTTAAGGGAAATAGGCGCGCGCGTGTAGAACACGCGCCTGCAATGGGCCGACCCAGTTGTGGTCTTAGAATAGGACGGTCTTACGCAAGTTTTGGTGTTTTTTTTTTATTGATTTTCGGTCGGGCAAATTTTATATACCGTAAGCGCACGGTGTACGCGTAGTGCGGGTCGAACACAAGGAGGCGAGTTAACTCTAAATTGTATGCTTTATGACTAACAAGACACGGGATAGACAAAAGATATATGGTCGATAAATCTAGTTCTATGATGCAATTAAACTAAAACAGATAATAACAGTGGTGTAAAAACAATGGTATGACAAACTCTAGGGCGTCGGGCGTCCATATTTCTAACATAGAGATCAATTACTCTCATGATTGTATAAAATTAAGCCATCGACATAATTGAACGTGATCTAATTAAATTCAAGCTTCCGCTTTATTAATTAATATCAATTTAAGACCAACTAGTATTAATCCTGAAACTTCCATTCTATTGGTTAAACTAGAATGAATTTAACTTAAATATATCTCAATCCTAAGTCAATCCAGATCTCAAACTTCCGTTTTATTGAAAAGGTTAACAAAGATGTTTAAATCAAGAATCATTAAGCATAGATTCAATCATAGACTCAAAGTGCACATAATCAATCGATAAAATATCAATCCATGCTTTGAATTAGGGATTATACCCTAACCCTAGATAAAAAAAACAACTCACAATGCATGTTAATCAAGAACAAATAACAATTGATGCATAAAAGTGAAGAACGAAATAATAACACAAGAAAACTTACGAATTCTGAAGATA
The DNA here is from genome assembly GCA_019776075.1 of Amaranthus palmeri. NCBI lineage: Eukaryota > Viridiplantae > Streptophyta > Magnoliopsida > Caryophyllales > Amaranthaceae > Amaranthus > Amaranthus palmeri. Next base: position 109,133 of record JAAKBH010000515.1, read on the forward strand.
ACATGACATAAACTTGAAAATACAGATTTCCGAGTACATCAATGTGTTCAACAAAGGGAAATTGTAAAGGAATTCTCCAAGAACACAAAAGAAAGTACAAGAATTTAAATTACTAAAAAATGAAAATTACTGAAATCTCAAATGAAAAACTCTGAAACTGGATAATAAATCTGAAATGGTAACCGCCACTTTATATAGTGGCTCCAAAAATTAGAAAAGAAACCGTTAGAAAACTGCCTCAAACTGATAAGCGACGATTGTTGCTTCTTGGGTAACGACTCGTCGCAAAGTTTCAGCCTCAAATCAATGGATGATCTTTAGCGATTGAGCGACGAGCGCTGCTTAGGGGGCGACTCGTCGCTTTTTCTCTAGAAAATTCATGGGATCAACGATATATTGGCGACGAGCGACGCATATGGGCGACGACTTGTCGCTTGGCCTCTGATCTCCATATCGCTTTGCGGAAGCTTGTTGCTCTTTCAATTGGCTTAAGTATGGCTTGTTGCTTCCCATTTAGAGCGTTTCCGGCGTGATTTCTTCACTTGGTTTAGGAGTCTTAGGCTATTTCTCCAAGCCTTCACCTTCAAGTAAAGCTCCAATTTTGCCTCAAAATTCATACAAAACACAATGATAAACTCATGAGACAAAATTATCATAAATCACTAAAAATACTACCTAAAACCCACTAAAACTACATAAAAGGAGCATAAAAATGACACGAATAAGTGCAAATAATTGCGATTATCAATTTTAAGTGTAATCTTATCGGTACAAATGATAATATCGTAAACTTAGGTTTGGTGGGTGATTTTAGCTTTGGTTAACCTTAAATTCACTCCGAATTATCAGGTAAAATTTTCTTTTTATATATTAATTATTATTTTTATTCTCTTAAAAAAGCAGACTTTTACATAAAAGAGCACAATAGGTTGAAAAATACTAATAATGAGATATCTTCAAAAAAAAAAAAAAAAAAAAAAATACTAATAATGAGATAGGGAATACAGAAAACAACCTGTCTAAGCCAACCGCAAAGACAGGAAAATTGGAGTAGTTGGTGCCTTCTTGGAGTCGCTTCAAAAAGTGTCAACCGGCGGAGTCAAATACTAATCTAAACAAATTCCCCTATTTTCTTCTTTCAATTCCCTCTGCAAAATTCAAATTAGATCAAATCAAATCTAATCAAATCGAAGAGAGCAGAGAGGGATTTATCTCCAGTCGTTGATTTGGAGTAAAAATGGGGCTTCCAATTCATACAGTAGTAGTTGGAGGAGGAGGAGCCTCCATGGATTCACTGAGCTCCAAAGCAGCTTCAATGCGAGAATCGCTTCAGAAAAGTCAGACTATTACTGATAATATCGTCTCTATTTTAGGTTCTTTCGACCATCGTCTCTCTGCACTTGAAACCGCCATGCGTCCTACTCAGGTCAGCTTCATCACTTCTTTTCATTTTTTTTTTGTATTTTTTGTTTTATCTCTTTGATTCTGATGTTGATCTTTGTGTTCTTTTGAATTTTTAGATTAGAACGCATTCAATTCGGAGAGCTACTGATAATATTGACCGCACTTTGAAGTCTGCTGAAGTCATTCTGTCCCAATTTGACCTTAGTCGTCAGGTTTGTTTTAATTTTTTGATGTCCATCTTAATTTCAATGTTTATGAACCATTTTCGTTGTAGTTTTTGTACCATTTGATATCCTATACAATATTGTACCCATCGTCTGCTTTAGCTTATACAATGACTTATGTTTTTAGCTTCAAATTCCTTCATATATTTTCATCATAGTTTTGTAGTATTTGATCTCCTATATAATAGGCTGCTGGATGGCTATTGATCCATAATCCATTCCATTATCCATTGCCATTAAGGGCCCCTCACATAGGGGGTTGGATGGATACAACCTTAACCTTAGTATTGCCTATTTTCAATTGAATCTGATTGAATCAGATGGACATCGTATTATATAGTGTATGTCGGCTGCTATTTATTATTATTATTATTATTATTACAATTTTAATAATAATTTGGAACGTTTAAGTTTCCACCTTCAGCAAGTGGTTGTTAGTGCAGGGAAAGGGGTGAGTGGGTGGGGTGGCAGACACATTGGGTGGCATTCTCTGATCGACATTTTTTTTTCTATTTTTATTTTTTTATCCAATTATATTCCTCTTTTTAAATTTTTTGTTTTTTAAATTTTTCAATCTTTTTGTTTTTACAAATTATTTTTCTGTTTCTTTGATAAAGTATCTTTTTGTCTTTAATTTATTTATTTTTCTTTTTTCAAAATTTTTAATAAATGTAGAAACAAATGAAAACATGCAAAGGCCGAACCTTTGAAGGATAAATATTAGGTTGGACCTTTAAAACATGGGAAAGTCACCTACAGGTGAGACCTTTACAATTGAATTTTTTTTAATATTATAGCGATGTGAAAACATCTTGAAATTGATCCTAACCAAACTTGATCATGAAATTTTAATAGAAGACACTAACACATTTTTAACCTAAAGAAATTAGGTGGACAAAATGTCTGTGGGAACTTTATTTGGAATGAAGGCGCTACACTTTCATTAAGGGACTTAAGTGTAGTAAATAAGAAACACTTAGAGATGCAATCATTCATAATATTTCGTAGTATAGTGGACATTGCTAGATGCATTTGAGCTCAAAGAAGAATAGGAAAATCTTAAACTTTGTTTAGAGTTAGCAAGAAACTAAACAAAGAGTTTGTGAGAGAATATGAAAATTATGATTTTAGCATCAATCTAAATTTTGATGCATTCAAAAATAGAGAAAATGGACAAATAACTTTCCTATACTTAGAACACTTACACATCCACAAGACAAAACAACACGCAATTTGGGCCAAAACAGTTTCATTTCATGAATAAATTCAAAGAGCAAGAGGTTTGTCAATCTTGCATAGCCATAAGCTGAAATTTGGCTGCTCGGCCGAGCATGGCCCGCTTGATCCAGTGTGAGCCATTTTGTCTTTTTTTTTTCTTGTTTCTTTGTAACATCTCTAGATGTAAAAATACCTTATCCATAACTTCACATATATCTATATATATCTATAAATTAAAAACAAGATTTCCTAGAGCCATTTTATTATATAGTCCATTATAATTCAAAACTAAAAAAATTATAATTCACATCAGAGTTTAAACTTTGCCACATTAGGATTCCACTAATATCCACTCTTCTAATACTCAAACTTAAACAGTCTTTCTAGTTTTACACTTTATTCCCGGTCGCTTCAATCTCAAATAAATACTTGTACATTTTTTACTCACTTATTTAATTTTATTATATTTTTTCATAATATTGAAATTATATATCTTCTTTTCATGTGTTTTGAATAAATTTAAGAAATATAGGAAAAAAACACCTATGTCATGCCCTATGAAACATTAGAAAGAGAAAAGCTAAAATAGTTGGTATCACAGTGCAAAAAATAAGGTCGAATTAGAAAGGTTTTGAGTTCACCGAGACAGAAATTTAGGCCATATTGACTGCAGAATGTGTTTTGCGACCATCACCGTAACTGTAACTATATTTATGCACTGTGATTGATTTATGGAATTGAGAGGCCCTATTAACATTACTTAATTTATAAAATCACATCAAATTTATAATGATAAAATTACATATACTATAATGACGTCAAAAATTCACATGTTAATATTTTTTACTTTGATAATATCATACCATTGAAAAATGCATACAAAATAAGCTTAGTTAAATGAACAATAATTTAAAATTCATGAGTAAATCTGAAGTATCCTTCACATTTCAAAGAACCAAAATTTTTTTGTTGGATGAGTTAAGAACCAAAATTATTTTGTTGGATGAGTTGGCAAGTCATCATTGGGCACAGAAAAAAGCCATAAGCTTGCCCTACTTTAATTGTATTGCAATGAGTTTTATTATTAGGACTCAATGAAAGACACATCATTCTTTTCTTTTCACTAAAGCCAAGTTTTGTCAATGATACTATTGCAAGACTCTAAGACTTGCAATGTTCATACTCTAAGTTATAAGTTTGAGATGTTTGAAGCAATTTCGCTTGTCTTTTTTTTTTTTTGACATATGCGCAAGAACTCCTACTTTATTCTCTTTTACAAGTGATGACGATTGTATGACTAGGGTACCGAGGGTATGTCACCAGTTTATAGGAGGTGAGGCTAGGCTAAGTTGTTGAGAGAAATTTACCTATACAGTTTAAACAATTAAAGTGACGACTAAGTATCTATCATGGGTCCATAAATCTGTTAGTCATCCAAAATATCCTTTTTATTTCCATTTAGACAAATTAAACTTTTATAACAAAGGGAAAAAACAAAGCACGAAGATGCCAACATCAAAAGGAAACTCCCCATGCCACACCAACAAACAGTGTAGACCCTTAGCTATAAGGATCTTTCTCATACAATTGTTAACATGACAAGCTACCCTAAAATGGATGTCTTGAGTAGTGTCACAAAATTCACCCTACTTACCCAAGAGTCGCAATTTGATTTGATCGTTTCCAACCGAGGCTGGTTTGCGGTTGAAATTGCCATGATTCATGATTTAATTTCGGTGATTTTATCAATCTCAAAGTGGTAGAAATTTTTACAAAGCAAAACAAAATAGAAACCCAATTTTGAAGCTCCACCATTAAAATCTCACACTGCTATAAAAAAAGCTCCACCGAAATTTACCATAAAAGAAAAACTTCCATCCTAAAGATCCTTTACGTTTATTTTTTCATTAAAAATTTGAGGATAATGGGTGATACTCATGACGAAGAAGTTTACTTCTTTTATTGTTTGGAAATGAAGAAGATGAAAAAAAATTTGTCTTTTAAATGACGAAGAAGAAGTGTGTTCAGTTCCGAAAAGCTTATCTTCGTATTTTTTTTACCTTTTCCTTTCTTGAGTATTTAATTGTATTCAGGTCATGCTTGTATTGTGGGTAAGCTTTTAAGGGGGAAATAAAAGTCAAACTATACGAATAAAGGTAAATATAGGTGAATTTGAAAGGAGAGAAGAATGATAAAGGATATAATGGTACGAGAAAATTAAAGATAAAGAAAGATAATCAACCTTATTTTAGGGGAGAAGGAACCATCCTACTAGGGTAAATAGTTACCCCTAAACAAGGATACTTATTTTTTCTTCTACAACTATTTCTTTTACTTTTGACAACAATATTTACTTAATTTTCTACTTCAATAATCTTGTTTTCTTATTTGACTTTTATTTTTCCTATAAATATTCACTACTAATGCAAGCATGAGTGCATGACCTAAAAGTTAGTTGCATAGTAAAATGGAGTAATTGTATTGGGACTTAGTTTCTCACCTATTGGCATTACTTATTTAATTGACTTTTTTTTTCTGGGATTATTAAGACCATAGGTTTCAAATTAGTAAAACAAAGTATTGTTCATTTACTTTAATCTATCATATATTTGATAAATTATAAAATAATAAAAGAACTAGTTAAATAAATATAATTTTTAATGAAATATTTTGGAAATAAACTCTAGCAAATCAAATGCAGGAATCACGAATTTGAAAATCAAACTAAACAACCAGACCGAATGAACAATAAATTTGGCAAATCATAAACCCTAATCCATGCAACAAATCAAAGCGGATTGCAAATCGTGTGACACTGATCTCGAGTAACAATATCGACTATTGTAATCTTTTGAGAACGGGCTTGATTACGCTGGCACTAAGATGACGTAATTTAATTTAGTACAACAAGCAATAATGAGTTTAGCTTTACCAATTTTCTTTTTGTTCAACCTATTCATGGAAGTCACCTCTACCAAAAGTTTGAATTGTTAACTGAAGAATCTAAAAACTCTATATTTAATAGCTACAAAATTTCCACAAAAGTAGGAAGAGAAAATTTACTATTTCATAACCTTTATGGCAATTTTAACATTTTTCGTCTCTATGAACCCCCCATTTCGAACTGTATCCATAGTGCCAATTCTGCTGGGGTTATTTGTACTTTATCTTCGTCTTAAATGTTGGTCATTTCTCCTTTATTCTTGCAAAGACTAATTAAGCGCCACATCCTCTAAAAATAGTGCTCAACTACTATTGACATGGAGAAGATGATGCTTCTGAAGCGCGTCAATGTGATTTTATAGAAGATGTTACAAGATATTTCAAATTACAAACAATACAAGAATAAAGGTCTTTAATCACCCACTTGTCATGAACATCTGAATGCACGAACTATGTAGAAAATCTTCAAATACAAACAATAGACTTGACAAGAATGGTTGGACAATATGTCCTCGAAACTGTAAGGGTTAGCTTTAGAGGTCACATCACATTCTCTGGTCGTTAACTTCAGGGTCTGAAAATAGTTTGTGCGCACAACCCGACCTAGATTCCCAGACATTTTTTTTTAAAAAAATTCCCTCAAAATCTTTATACTAGCACACAAGGTAAAAAGTTTACTTTTCTAAATACTCAATTCCCTTGTAGTTCTTGGGTTGGAAATCTCAAATTACGCTTTACAATGTGTTTCTCTTGCTTACTTGACACATAATATGTTAGAACTTAAAACAATAGGTATGTGTCAACAATGAACAAGAAATCATTATATCAATCTTTCTAAAGATTGTAAGATTCTATAAAAACAATTTTATGTTTTTGAGAATTTCAGACATGATCTTGGTGCTTGTTTTATTAACATATGTAATGGTTTGTACACACTATTATGGAGTTTTAATAGATGCGATTCAAAAAATGTACCCTATTAAAGTAACTTTTCCTTCCCTCTCACATGCCCAAATTTAATCACTGGATTTAAAACAAGCTTGACCCTAAATAACGCAAAGAGAAAAGTTTGAGATGCCCGTAGTTGGAGTCTTCAAAGGTTGTTGATGATTAGTCATTATTTGTGGCATTTTTACACAAATTTCTTTTTATAACTTGTTGTCTCAGTTTTTTTGAATGTGATCATTTTGATGACTCATCAACTCTTTTTTCGGTACTTTTGCTGAGAAATGTATAACTAATATCTCATAGTAAAACCTATAATCCAAATTCCAACAAGCTTAGTGTTGTAGTTATTTGTTTAGTTATGTTATCAACATAATCTTTTTAAGGAAAAATAATAGTATATGAGTTTATAAAGCATAATTGATCAGTAAGAGTTTAATTTTGGCTTTTTTTTCACTTTTGTCAAACCTTTTTGGGAATAAATTTATCGTTTTTAGGATTTTTGAATCAATTGGATTATGTATTAGGGCTTTTCTTGATCAAGAGGCTCATCATCAATATACCAGGAATGCATCACACTATGTCGATAGCTTGGTGTTGTATGTGCTATAATCTTTTGACAATTTAATAAGCTTTGACCCATGATCCATAACATTTACCTAAAAGGAAAAGACGTTAAGAGAAAGAAATCGGAAAAAAATTGATAAGCATTGGACTCGTACACAATTTTTGTGTTATAAATTACACTCGTTTGTCTAGGTGAATTTCTTTGGATTCATGTAACTGATATCTTTTAGCACTCTTTGTTTTTTTTTTTTTGTCTATTTCTCTTACGTTCAAGGAAAAAGCGCAATTATTAAGATTGTTTCATTTGCAGGCTGAGGCTAAAATACTGAAAGGACCACACGAAGATTTGGAAAGTTATTTAGAAGCTATTGATCATCTTAGAAGCATCATTCGATTTTTTGCTAGCTGTAAAGGGTTTAGGAATAATGAAGGTGTGGTCAATCATGTAAACGGTTTACTATCAAAGGCAACTCTTAAACTGGAGGAGGAATTCAAACAACTACTATCATCATACAGGTATGTTGTATTTTTACGAGTAAAAGAAGTAAAAGTCGGTTTGCTCCTTGCCTTCTTCATTGTGTTTAACTGAAAAAGCATTATTTTTTAGTTATAGTGCTTTGGAAACAAAACTATATTTCGAATATATGTCAATGCATGAAATGTTTAGGATGTTTCATCATCTTTTGGTTTATGCACATCCTTATCTTTCTTTTAACCTTTATTTTTGGGTTTGGTATGTATAGAAGATAATTACATTCATACATAGTTTCTTTGTGGTGGTGGATTCCGTTCGGGTCATTTTCGCTCGCATTTGGGTCATCTTATTTTCAGATTGGATGACTTTTAAAATCTCTTATTTAAAAATTTCCTAATAAAAGAAAATATTTTTTGTTTTGTGAAACAAATTTGTATAAAAAGGAACAATGTATTGCTTTTACAATAAATAAATATCGACTCAAAATACAAAAATTAATTAGAAATGCACTGACTAGTGTATCATGACTAAAATGATGTTGTAGAACTGAAAAAGGTTACAATATTGGGAAAACAAGTCAAAATGGTTGGGTTCTGGTTACGATCTGGATTGTCCAACTTATTTTCGCTATGCTCGGGATGGTTTGAGTTATCTTGGGTTATTTTTCAAATTTATAGGCTATGACCTCTTATTTTTTGGTTAGTTTTCGGGCCCATGATGACGTGATGATATGATGAATCCTCTTAAAAAAATAGGAAAATACAAATTTTCTGCCTTACATGTTAATTTTGGGCACCATTCAATTCATGAAAATGATGGTTATTAATTAAAAGATTCAATTGAATCCCACTAAACCCAACATGCGCCATGGCTATGTTTTAATGATACAAATTAGCAAATAAAAATGTAACTTTGAGTTCACAAGGTGGATATGGGAAGAATAAAAGAATAAGAAAGAAACGTTAATTGAGTTAATGATTTTATGAAAGTAGGATACAATTGAATTTACTTGAATGTAGCACTGAAGAAAGTACGTTAGGAGGGATATCGAGGTGGTCTTTCATGCAAAATTGAGTAAAATATACAAAAACTTATGGATATGTACATCTACAATAGGATATGTTAGATGAGGCTTAAAATATCAATATAAAAGAAAGAGGTTAGAAATGGACTTACCACTCTTACTAGACACTATGAAGTTAAGGAAAAGGAAAAATTTTAAGATTTAGAGGTTTACTAATATATGTGTACCATATACGGATCTATTAATTTTTTGATTTATATACATTCAATTGAAAAGTTGGAAATTGTACCATTGTTCAATGTATCATATTGTAGATGATGTAAAAAATAAAAATTACCGTAAATTCAACCAACATATTTAAGCAATTTAGTAGTGTTTAAATCCAAAATTATATATATATATTTTGCGATAAATAACACATAGATAGTATATATACTTAATATCAAAATATTAGTCACATTTTAAAATTAAATTACATATAAAACTAGATGTAAAATGTTAAAATTTTAATACTTACGAATTTTTTATTCTATTATGTACTCCCTCCGTTCTTATATGTGTGTCCTATTTGAAGATTTCACACATATTAAGATAGTGGGAATCTTTGTTGATTGTGGGTATTATTTTATTATAATAGTGGTGTGAATTAATTATTGTATTGGTATTATGAAAGAAAAAATATAAATTAATTATTATAAATGGGATATTAGAAGAGAGAGGGGGATATTTTATTATAATAGTGGTGTGAATTAATGATTCTATTGGTATTATGAGAGAGAAAATATAAATTAATTATTATAAATGGGATATTAGAAGAGAGAGGAGGTGAAAAGAGAGTATCAAAACTTTCCATTTTAGGAAATGGGACAAACATATGAAACTACCCGTTATAGTAATGTGGACAATCAAAAAAGAACGGAGGGAGTATCAATCATTGGTTTTGTATTATTTTTCTTGATCAAAATCTCAGTATAAAAATGTCAATATACTATGCATCTATCTTAATATAATATCATTCTAAAAAAAATTTTAATTGACATGTTAGTTTTATATATCTCAATTATAATTGAAAACCAATTATACCGTAAGATACTAAATTAACTTATAAATTTTTTCTAATTGGTATTAAAATTAAATTATCTAAATGCTATTCCCTCCGTGTCCTAATGTTCTTCCCGTTTAGAATATTCTACATTGGAGAAAGAAATTTGATTAAGATTTGTAAGACATACGTAGATAACAAAATATATACATGTGAGATCTCGTTCGATTCGTCTTAATATATACTTTTTTCATCATTTATTTTTTATAACTTTTTATGATGCGTATTTAGAGATATTAAGGCTCAAAATTTACTTTGAAAACTATGCAAAAAGTAAACAAGAAGAACAAAAAAGAACGTAGGGAGTAATATTTAATATGCTAAAGTAACAAATGTCAAAATTAGACCAATAATAATATAGATATCAAAATCACAATTTTAATTATCTACTTATTGATATTAGAGTTAGTCTATATCATAAGTGTTGTTCATATTTTCGATTTATAATCAATTAACTTTCAAAATTAAATATAATACATATCTCAACTTTCTTAATCATTATATCAAATCAATCATAAATTCAAACCTAAATTATTAGTGATTTGTGATTGAGTTTTGTGTTAATTGAGTTGATGGTTGATTTCTTATATTAATTCAAATTGTGATTTTGATTATTAATTTACAATATTTTTATTATATAATAATCAAATATATGAACTTCTAATAATTATTATATTTTTATATTCTCTCAAAAGCTAGAAGCAACTAAGGCAAAATATTTGTGTAAATAATTTTTTGATCTTATTTCCATCGTAATATAAAAGATTGAGTTAAAATTTTTACTATTTCAATTTCCCTGATTATTGTTATATGTCTTAATTTATTCTTTTACCTATTTTAGTCATACGATTACTAAATATAAATTAATTAATGTCATGTATTTATTTCTCAACCAATGATATTTTTCCATTTGTCATGCTTCCTTAGAGGATAACACTTGGAGTTTTCCAACATTTTTATAGTAATGTATGAGTGTTTTGAAGTGTAGTGAAATACATTATGTTTTTTAGCTTCCCTAGATGAAAGACTTTGATTTAAATATAATGATTTAGATTTTTAGCTTCTCCATGCCATTGTGGACATGTTTTGTTTTCTTCCTTTCTTCAATTTCTCTCTAAATTTGTTTCAATCTTTTTCTATTTCTTTGAATGACTTAGATTTTGACTAATCATTATGCACGATTATAGTGCAAAATATCACCAACATCATATCGTATCTTATCATAAATATTTTTGAGTTTAGTGCAACATTTTCATTTAATGACAGTTCACTCTATTAAGCGTATTGCATAATGTGCACGATTGCTCTAGATAGTGTTGTAACATATTTCAAACTTATACCACAAATTTCATCAACTATACAAGAAAATTTCTATTTTTTTTAGGTACATACTTAAAAATATGCACATAATGTGCATATGACGAAAATCTTGAGATTTGTCACATATCTATGAAGATTGAAAACTATGTCGAGCAAAACCTTTATGTTTTCCATGTAAGTCCATGTTGGCCATTGAATTACAATATGAACAAAAAGTATAAATTAAGGGAGAAGATCTTTACAAAACATAATTATTGACACTCAAATGCTTGGGTAACTTGCAAGCTTAATAATTTCACTTCCCTTTGAAGTTTCTGTTAATATTCTACAAGCACTAAGAAATTTTTTTAGCATATTTAGTAAAAGTTTTACTACTGAGGAAATGGGGACAACTGAATACTGAGGAAATTAGATTGGAAAGGAAGAAGTGGAAAAGACCTCCCAAGAGATTAATTTTGACACCTTTTATGATAAGTAGACAATGATGGTTATGAACGTATAAGAAGCTAGAGGAGAAAGATTACCGATGATGATGTTGAGAGCTGAGAGGTGAAATGGGTGAGGTATGGAACGTAAATTTGAAAATTGGCCAATGCAATCCCCTTTTACAAATTTACTAACGTGTGGATTATATTTTGACGATGTGTTATAATTTGAAGCTTTTTTCATGTCTTTTAAGCGACTAATTTAAAGCAATCCCCTTTTGAAAATTGGCCAAAGCAATCCCCTTTGACTTCACGTCTTATAATTTAAAGCTTTTTTCATATCTTGTAAGTGACTAATGAAAAATAATAATAACCAATAATGTACACTAAGTGTGATTGAGCTTTATGGGAGGAGCTTGTGTAAGAAAGGATGAAGTGTGAAGTATGGTTAACATATTCCCCAATCCAAAATATTTATTGTTTAAGTGATGTATGACTGGTGTCTCTAGCCTTCGTTAGTAAGATTTATCGCATATTTCATGTCTCATAAGTGAGTTGTGAAATGAGAGTCCAATTACACGAGACCAACTTATACTTGCATAAGGAAGTGGGTGTTGGGGTAGTGATGGAGGAAAGGATGGGGCAAGCAACGAAATGAATTTTTTTAAAAAAACTTTTTTAGTTGTTTCCTTCAGTAATCGTGAGAAAAATGTGTCCTTTTTACATGGGAGGAAATAAGGAGTTTTTATTTGGTGGAAAACATGCTAGGGGATTACTTGCAATGAAGATTATTCTTGCATGTGACACACATGAAAATGTTCTTGCATATGATCAATCATAACTTTGAATGGGATCTTCTTGGTTTATCTTTGTCCTTTGATATTTACTTCCACCAACCACATTTGTAATAGTGCAATTTCCTTATTCCCAAAGATACTTGTAAAAATGAGAGAGAAAATTTGAAGGTGTTGATATTCTTATGACCTAATTTCATTTAAAGAATGGGGAGTTTAAGTACTAGACATTTATGACGCTACATTTTGACACTATTTTGGAAAATTATTTCTGCAATCGTATTTTATAAGGCTAGTGTTGTAAGGTAGACCATTGCATTTTGATGTTCAGAAATATATGTGAATTCGCATCTTTTGAGTTGAAACATATTGTATAATAATTTTACCGATACTAATTTAAACGTTTAGGTATGTTTGTAATATTTGTAATGTGTTTGTAAAGTACTTCATCTTTCAAGTGATAAAAGAGATACTAGTGAGAGTCGGGGAAGTAGGAGGTATATTTACTTTCTCTATTCTGTTGCAGGATCCCTTCCTGGTATTCTATTCTTTAGTACCATTTGAGAATCAATTTAATGAAGTTTATTTTCTGAAAATATGGTCTTAAGACAAAACTAACAACATTCCGGTCGGCTTAGTGTGTGTGTATTGTGTACTATGGTGATATCATGCATGAATTTTTGGGAATTTTCCGGCACACTCTCACCTGTCTCACGGTGTAAAGTAAGGACTATCATCCTCATGTTAGCTTAAAGATTTCTCTTTAGCGTCCACCATCCAGAGCTGGTCCATAGTTTTCTCAGTTGAAGTTGTTTCTGGCATGTCTTCGTTGGACTTGAAAACAAAAATTATTTACTTGTATTGTTCTTTTTAGATAGACATAAATTATTCCTATTTATACCGGTTACATATGCAATTTTGACATGTCTGATGTTTATTTTCATTTCTGGTTAGCTGCGTCTAATACTTTATTGTATTGTTCGAATATTTACTGATTTATTTTGTCTATATGGTGGGTGGATATCAGTAAGCCTGTTGAACCGGATCGCCTTTTTGAATGTCTTCCCAACTCGATGCGACCTTCATCTGGTTCGAACGGTGATCAGGCTGATTCAAGTTCCAAGACGCATAGTGAATCTAAAAGCTCAGAGAATGCTGTTTACACACCACCCGCTCTGATACCTCCTCGCATACTTCCTTTGCTGCATAATTTAGCGCAACAAATGGTTCATGCTGGGCATAGTCAACAAATACTCAAAATTTACAGGTGCAACTCTTGTATATATGAATGTCACTGAATAGTACTATTGCATTGACAATGATTTACAAATTAAGCCTTGTTTGTTTTTTTAGCTTAAAATGTGTCCTATAATGCTTTTCATTCATCCTTACATTGCTTAAGTTCATTTTCTTTATTTGGGAACTTTTTGCTGGGAGGGGTTAGGGGAATCTTGGACACCTTACTGTATGTAATGTATATAGGTAGATTGAAAATCATGATTTTCTGTTCATTATGTAATAACTAGTATAGAAACTCGTGCATGCACGATATTATTAGTGTAAAAGTATATATAAACATAAATTTTATATAGAGATACAATTATATGTTATTAACATAATATTATAATACTCCCTCCGTTCCTTTTTGATCTTCCACTTTGGCTTTTTCACAAATATTAAGAAAGAAAGAAGCTTTGGTGGTAGTGGGTATTATTTTAATTATATAGTAGTGGAAAGTAATGATTGTATTGGAATTATGAGAGAAAAAATGATTAAATAGTAGTGTGAACTGTGAAGTAATGATAGTATTGGAAGTATGAGAGCGAAAATAATTAAATAGTAGTGTGGAGTAAGGAAAGTGGGGTTTTAAGGGGTAAAAGTGAGATGAAAACTTTCCAAAAATAGGAAGTATTCTAAAGTGGAAGAACTTTTGAAACTACCCGTTATAGTAAGGTGGAAGAACATAAAGGAACGAAGGGAGTATTTCTTATAAAATTGATAAGAATTATAGAATATATAGTGCTTTAAATAAATCTCTTATTTGTTAAGGTAAATCAGAGTAATTTTCCAACAACATTATCATAAGAATTCTTTGTCATTCTCAAATTAAATTTTTGATTATCATGTATCTTTTATTTCTTGATGAAATATTTTAGAATTAAAATTTTAATGAAGAAACTTTATTAATTAGCAAATTTTTAACATAAAATAAATATATATTCTAAGAAACTTTAATTGGAAATCTTATGTAGCTTTTTAGAATATAATATTCTAAGAAAATTTAAAATTAAAACAAATATCTACTTGTGATTTATTACTCATATATCAAGGAATAAGTAGATGTTAACTTAGGTAAGAATTATTTCATATGGCAATTCTCTATGAGAATGCCATGTAGAATTTTGCGTTCTTTTTATTAGATTGTATGATAGCTGTGGATCTTTTTAATCTGGCTCAAAGGTCAAACCATCAAGTAACGTGGTACAGGGAATGAAAAGACATAAGATATGTAGTGATGTAAGGATCATAGTGCAAAATATCGGCCGTATCGTGATCACATTGTAAAGGTTTTTATCGTTACTATTACTGTAATATACGCCTTGAGAATAGGAGCCGCTATCCTTGATCTTAGTCATGTTGTAAGCTAAGGTAAAGTTACCCAAATTTTGTTCGTTGAATACAAATAACATTCTCTGCTAAACCAATACCTGATTGTTAAAATGAGTCAGAGATTCTTATTTGGCCATCTTAATAACTCTTGTTTTGTATTGCTAATTTTTGGTGAAAGACAAAAGCTCGTCCCAAATATTTTATTTTGATTCTAACTAGATTTGATTGCCATTGGAATTAAAGATGGCTTCTACTGTCAAAGTGTTATAGAAGTTGTATCTAGTGGATACCCTTATAAGGTTTTTATACTTTTTGAAGACTGAATCTTACAAACTTATTTGTTCTCTTCCACAATATGTCTTGTTGGGAGAATTTGGTTGTAGACTTGCAATTTTAGGGAAGTTTTTTTTTTTTTTTTTTTTTTTTTTTTTTTTTTTGCCTCTTTACTGTTTTGAAGTTGTGCTGCAAGTGTTTACTGTTTTGAAGTTGTGCTGCAAGTGTTTTACTAATGTTTATAGTGGCTAAAAATAAGTTGATGTGAACCATTTGACATGCATAGATAAAAATGTTGTGACTTTGTTTCTAACTGCATTTTGAGTAAGTTGTTTTTTTTTCCCTCTTTTTCTGATTACTTATTTTTCTTGGTAGGACATAACACACAATTTTCTAAAACATGTCGCTTAGATTCTTTGTGGGATAGTGCTAGTGGCACTCCTAGCTAGGAGACTATTTTGAAGATTCCGAGAAGTGTAGTTAGCTTCAATATCTTACTATTGAGAATAACTTCCTCTTGTGGATTTTTTTTGTGATCATGGACATCTACGCCCCTTATTCACTTGTCTTTGTATAATTTTTATATTGTATTCCAAAAAGCCTTCGCAGTATAAATGCATTTGTGGTGACAAAATGTTGTGGTTAATTCTCTAGTTGAACCTGAGCAATGGAACCAACATTTTATGTATAAGTTTACTTCGACTCTTTTTGAACCAGATAAGCGTGAATGTTGATTGCAATTTTCTTTTCAGAGATACCCGTGCTTCAGTATTAGAGCAAAGCCTTCGAAAATTGGGTGTGGAAAAGCTTAGTAAAGAAGATGTTCAAAAAATGCAGTGGGAGGTTTTGGAGGCTAAGATTGGCAACTGGATCCATTTCATGCGGATTGCTGTAAGGATCAATTTTTGATGTGACAAAGTAGAAAATTGCCTTCTTAATTTATAGCAATTTTGCAATCAAATCCCTTAACCCTTGATTGGAGCAACTAATTTCATCTCCTTTATAAAGCATACAAATGTTTTTTATTTCTTTTACTAAATACATCTTTTTTGAAATGTCTCTGCAGAAAAGTTAAATAAATTAAAAGGATATTGTATTTGGTAGCAACATATGAATGGCTAGTGGTAACAAATCTTAAAAAAACTTCCACAAGAATAGCATTGTATTGTTGTACTTAAAGCAACAATAACATTAATAGGCTAAAAACGTTTAATTGGTCGTTAAGTTGTGAAATATTTTATTTACTTTTGTCTTCTTTTCTTAAAGCTACAATACATTTTATAGTTAAGATTTGCTACAACTGGCATTTTATAAAAGTATGTTGCTACCAGATAGAATATTCCTAAGATATTTCACAACTTACGGCCAATTAAACGTTTTTAGCTCATTGATGTTACTGTAGCTTTAAGTACAACATTACAATGCTGTTCTATGGAATTTTTTTAAAGATTTGCTACCACTAGCGTTTCATAAAAATATGTTGCTACCATATAAAATATCCATAAATTAAAGTAACAGTGTATGAACGTTGTTTTTTTTTAGGGGGGGGGGGGGGGGGGTGGGGGTGGGGGTGATTGACCTTGTTCTCAGGTCATTGAACGAATAGTTTGGCAACAAAATATTATATAAAGTATTTTTCTCCAACTTTACAACTTTAGAAGTAAGTTTCTTTGTGACCAAAAATTCTAAGGCACATGATATGCGTGCATAGTGAAGGTTTGAAACAAGGTCAAGTTGTCAACTCCCCCAAAACAATCTACATTTAATAATGTGCAAATAACCAAGTGATTTGAGGTAGTTTCCAATAAAATAGTAAAAGGAAAATTTTCACAACTTTGCTACTTGAATAGGTAGGCCTGAAAACAAGATCAAGTGGTCAACTCCCCATATACAAGCAACATGTAGTAGAATGCAAATTACTAACGGCCTGTTTGGTTAGTGGTAGTAAATGGTGGTAATGGGAATGATTTATAGTGTAAATTTTCATCAAAACTTTCATATCATTCCCATGGTAATGAAACTTTGATCACAAAAAAGTTTTTTTATTTACAAATTTCCATTACCTCCTAATACCACCTCTCACATTGGTAATGCATTGGAATGGATTTTGTGAACAAAATGAGATGATTGAAGGTTGTCAAGCATGGCCATCAAGATAGCCAAAAGATTTTTTAATCAAAATTACACTAGTTTTTCATTCCCATTGCTACGATTTATTACCACCTACCAAACGGGCCGTAAGTGGTTTAAGGAAGTTCTCGGAAAAAAAATTCTTGCAGCCATATATTGTTGAAATTTTCTTAATATAAAAATTGGGGTTCACTTACATGTAAGAAAAGTTTAAGGGGTTGATTTGCTTCAATCAAGATTTAAAGGGTCAAATTGCGCAATTAATAGAAGGGGTTGAGTTGCTACTATTAAGATATGTCACAATAATCTTCGTCTTGTCAACAGGTTAAACTTCTTTTTGCTGCTGAGAGAAAAGTTTGTGATCAGATATTTGAAGGCATTGATACCCTCAGGGATCAATGCTTTGCCGATGTTACGGGAAGTAGTGTTGAACTATTACTTAGTTTTGGAGATGCTATAGCCAAAAGTAAAAGGTCCCCAGAGAAGCTCTTTGTACTACTTGACATGTATGAAATAATGCGAGAATTGCATTCAGAGGTATGAATAAATTTGCCCTTATATTAGTTTAAATGAAGCTAAGGAAAAAAAGGCCATGGAGCAAATGTCATACCAAATCTATAGTTGTATATGCCCTTAGGTCAATTAATATTTTTGAACATAATCATTTTAGTTTATATCTTTTGAAATACTTTGGCTTTAAATTTCTATTTATTGTAGCAATGATGCCTTGGTGATAACGTAAAAGGTAAAAAGTTGATCACTTTTGAACGTGCAAAACAATTGATTCATACCTAACTCCCAAAAATTACTTTTTGTTTATATCTTTTTGACGTTTATGACTTCACCCTTGTTTGAACTACACTACATTTCCAAATTTCAGATGCACTTCTATATAGTTATCACATAAAGATCTCTTGTTGTGAAATCGGCAAAAGAGTGCAAGAAAGGATTTATTTTACCATAACATGTTCTTTTTTTCCGATTGAAGTAGCATTTTCTTTTTTCTTCCCTATAAAATACCCTAACATAGTTTACAATCAAATGAACATTAATAAATAAGGTAAATATGGTAAAGTAAAGAAATAAAAGAAGGGTATATTCAGTGAAATAAAAAAAATCATTATTGGGTTTTCATGTTAACTTATTGTTTAATGACTTAATGTCAATTAGAGTTTCGACACAATATTTCCAAGAGCATTAGTACATAGGGATCCAAGTCGTTTGCAATTATTTATAGCCTAAGGTAAGGTTCGATGCATTGAAACCCCTTACCTTGCTCACATTATTACAAAATTCCACCACTCCCAATGCCTTCATGTCGCTCCCACTTAGGCAAGCACAAATTTACGCAACTTTACCCTTGTTAGTGATAACAAAGAAGTTGTTTCCGATTGACACTTAGTTGCAAACATCATTTGCAACTTCACATAAATAAAAAGTTTCATGATTTGACGAGTCATTTTAATGTAATCCATTGTAATCCGAAACCAAAAAACGGACAATCTTTTGCCCCATCGAAATAATGGACATTCCTCCCACCATTAGGTCGAGGGGTCTTGATGTGGTATCTTATGGTACTTCTTCATCCATTTATACATATACGGATCATATGATTAACATTAAGTTGGTGATTGATAGGAACATTTAGGTGATAGCTACTTGCTCTCCTATCTTTGAAAATTGAATCATCTAAAAGTTATTTTGCTCTAAAAAGGCTAATACGGCAGTTTATGTTTAACTTCTACTGAAATATTATGTATATTGTTGGGCAAAGTAGTATTTAATTTTGCCGCACATATTTTTTTTCTAAATTTTAGGCTGTCCTTTCATGTTACTGCAGATTGAACTGCTTTTTAGTGGTAAAGCCTGTGCAGAAATGCGGGAGTCTGCATTAGGTCTTACAAAGCGCCTAGCACAGACTGCTCAAGAAACATTTGGTGATTTTGAGGAAGCTGTTGAAAAAGATGCAACAAAAACGGCAGTTTCTGATGGAACTGTTCATCCTCTGACAAGCTATGTGATCAACTATGTGAAATTTCTGTTTGAGTATGAACACGTGCTACACTTTTGCTTCTATTTCATTTTTTGTGACTTGATATTTCTGCGACATGCCTTTTTGTTTGTGCGCTTTTGAATCTTTCTTTTTATTATTCACTTTTCTCCCTTTTACCTTTACTTTTCACTTTTTGTTTGATGACCTTTATTAGTCTTTTGAGATATATTATGGAAATTACCTGATACAAGAAGCTTAGAGATAAACTATAGTGGCAGTCACTAATGCGGTAACGGTCGTGAGACGGATTTGACCTATTATGCCATGTTTATCATAGTCATCTGAGCATTTTACTACACCAACAGCCATAATATGATGTTTTTGCTTCTAAAAATTTTCATATAGCTGAGCGATGATTTTATCATCATGGCCATAGCTTTGCTAATAGCGGCAAAGATTGGTGAGCCTTTTAATCGTCAATTTGTTATTAAACTTTACTTTTCTTATCGAGATATTTCAATTTTTGAATCTGATGGAACTAATATTAGTCTAGTATTAGAAAATATGAATAAACCTATAATCTGGGTACCATTAATAAATCTCCCTTATATGTTTTCCCAGCTGTAAGGCAAAGATACATTTGTTGTAAATTTTCTTGACATTTATTGTTTTTCTATATAGCTACCAATCGACCTTGAAGCAACTCTTCCAAGAGTTTGAGGAGGCAAAAGATGCAAACTCTCAGCTAGCCAGTGTGACTATGCGAATAATGCAGGCTCTTCAAACCAATCTTGATGGGAAATCCAAACAATATAAAGATCCCGCTTTGACACACTTGTTTTTAATGAATAACATTCATTATATTGTAAGATCTGTTCGCAGGTATGTCATGCAAGTAGATGTTGTTTAGCCTTTGTTTTCTCGATTGAGTTAGCTTTGGATGCTGATATTTCTATTAAACATATCATATTAACTTTCAGATCCGAAGCTAAAGATCTTTTAGGTGATGATTGGGTGCAAAGGCATCGAAGAGTTGTTCAGCAGCATGCAAATCAATACAAACGAATCGCATGGGCGAAGGTAGGTTCATGCCGAGACATCTAAGAGTTTTCTTTTTTGTGTTCAATTTTTTATCTCTCAATCATGCTCTTGTTCCTCTATTTTCCATGATCAATTATGACATCTTGTTCTTGGTGTGCTTATGGGTTGATAGTGTAGATGTAATCTTTAATTTATGGATATCTGATACTTTGCTCATCAGATTTTTGTAGTTTTTGCTATAGGTTTTCTGATAATTACCTACCAGTTAGGTCTCAATTGGTTGATATTTTACCTATCATTATTTCTCCTTTAATGATTTGCTTTCATGGTTTGCAAGTTGTACTCTCTTAATTTTATTCGGTTATTACTTCACTCTTCTGTTTTCCTGTGAAAAGTGATTTTTGTGAAATGTATCTTATTTTACTGAAAGGTGATTCAAATAACGAAATAAAAAACAAATGGTTTGACTCTAGCTGGCAACCCATCAATTAGTTTCCCATTTTCTCATCAATTAATTTTACCCTTAGGATTACAAGGCTAAAATTTAGTGCAGCTAATTTGTTTGATAGGTAAGGTTAGTTTCTTCAAATGTTTGTCTTGAAACTATATTGGTAAATATTAGCATTATAATTTTGAAGAATTTTGTTTCTGCAGGTCAATCTAATAATTTGAATACTTGAATGTATAATATTTTTTGTTTATAGCGATTTATCTGTTGTGAGTTGTGACAGTAGATATTCTTTTAGGTATTGGATTATCTGTTTATGTTTGAAGTAGTAAGCCCCTTGGTTAGGGCCTTTACAAATCTCAACTATCAAAAAGAGACAAGACTAGTGGAGGAGATAATTGCCTCCAGTGAGGAATAAATATTGCTTAATAGTGGGCTTTAATTTTTGGCTGTTTCAACTAATTCTACAGTGAACTAGTATGGGCCTGGATGATTTTTGAACAAGTGTTCATTTTTCTTATTCAGAACCCCTACATTTATGTATCACCGTTTTCTAAAAATACAAAGAGTTGACTATGTAAGCTTGATTGAGCTTCTTCCAGAAGTTAAAGTGGGAATCAGTTTTTTTTTTTTTTTTTTTTTTTTTTTTTTTTTTTTTTTTTTTTTTTTTTTTTTTCTCTTCCATTGCTTATGGTCTTGTTACATCTTGCATGTGTCTTCATCAACTCTATCATGTAGTGCTACACAAATCGATGTGAATTGTCTGCTTATTCCCTTTGATTTGTTGAGACTTAATGCTATAGCTAGCATGAAATATCATTGTTCCTATGGTATCGGTAGTTTATATACTTGAAGTGCTTCCCTAATCTTTCTACAAAGTCATTTCTTTTTCTTTATTTGGTGGGATTATTTGTGTTTCTCTGATAGTGGCTTCCTGTCCACTCTTTTAATAGACTATTTTTTCTTGGTAGATTCTGCAATCACTCTCCGCGCAAGGGTTAACCTCATCAGGGGGAGGGGGAGGTAGTGGAGTTGCAGCTGATGGGGGAAATAGTAGTGGAGCATCCAGAGGGTTAATTAAAGACAGGTTGGCTTTGAATAATAAATGCTAGCATATATTTCTTTCGGCTTTGATACATTTTTTCTGAATAGTATAGTTGTGTTTACAGGTTTAAAACTTTTAATATGCAATTTGAAGAGCTTCATCAGAGACAATCTCAGTGGACAGTTCCTGATACAGAATTGCGCGAGTCTCTGAGACTTGCTGTTGCAGAAGTCTTGCTTCCTGCATATCGATCATTTGTTAAACGTTTTGGGTATGCATTCTTTTATTATCTGTTCATGCTGTGTCTTGTATTCCAAAAGGTCCACCCTGTCTCTGTCTCCTAACCATTTATGGAGGATGCTTTTGTGGGTGTTTACTAGGTAGCAGTCCTCAAGTATAACTTGACCAGAGCTTTCTCAATTCAGTGGAGACTGGAGAAGGCTTCTTTTCATGTATATTATGCCTCTGTTAATGATTTTTCCTTGGGTTTAAACCTTTTTTGGAAGACTTTTCTTGTCCTTTCACATCACTCCAAAAAAGAACTGCAGTTGAATATTACAATTGATTTCTCGATGAATAATGTCTATTGGGGTCACATTAATCCAAACTCAATGAAAACTTGAAACGCTGGTATGGTGGCTGTATAACGGCCAAGAGAAACGTTGGGAAGAGAATTAGGAGTAGTTATAATCATGACTCGATTATATGTGCATCTCATTTTGCCAAAGACGCATTTATTGTACTAGCCTTACGCTCATGCCCGTACCTCCTTTCTGAACTTGACTACTATGATAGCTGGTGGTGTTTTCTTTATGTAGAGGTGACAACATTTCTTTGTCCTTATGTTGTTTATAAATGAGCAATTTAGTCATTCATGCACTCATGTTGGCTTCATTGTATGCTTTGATTAAATTTGTTAGTGTTTTATTTGATGGGTTAAAGAGATTAAATTATCTTCCGCTCTGTGATTAACCATTATAACTTTGAATTCAGGGCGTTAGTCGAGGCTGGGAAGAACTCTTCGAAATACATAAGATTCACACCAGAAGATTTGGAAAGAATGCTGGGGGAGTTCTTTGAGGGTAAGACTTTAAATGAGCCTAAGAGGTAGAGTTGAAATGTATAGAAATCTTTGTAGAGGATTTTTGGTTTCCTTGTAAATTCGTACGAGGAACAAATGAACATTCGATTTACTTGGTTTGTGTAAAAAAGGTTATGAGATGTCGAAGTGGTGTGTATCTTCCTCTACTCTCCTTGTCCAAATTCATTAGTATTTGTACTTGCAAAAAATATTATTTCAAATTCTTTATGGAACAAAGTTTCTGCATATATGTTTTTTCCTTCCTTGAAAGTACATGAATTAGATCCTCTTTGCGATTAGTACTCGAATTTCTATATATTCGTATCGACAAATTTTGACAATTTTACTTTTTTTTTAAAATGATTGCTTTTCAAGTTACTACTAAGATGAGGTTACATGGCAGGCATTTTATGATTTGGTAATAGAATGTAACCTTATGTAAGTTACAAATTATCGTTTGTTTCTTATGTAATAGACAAAAGTTTATCGAAGCTAAATAAAAAATATTTTGTAAGGGATAAATTAAAGGGTGGATAAAAAACTATTTTTTTTGAGGGGAAAGGTGGGTAAAAATTAAAAGGAGGATAAATAAGTATAACAGTGCTATCAAAGGGCTTTGCTTGTGTAGCTTGCCATGTTTAAAGTCAATTGACAAACAAAATACATGTCAAAATACATCAACATCAATCCTATATCATGATCGAAAATATGGTCTGAGTGAGAGAATGTGACTGATATTTGTACTCCCTTGAGATAAAATACTAGAGGAAGGCGGTTAATTTTACCCCCAGAAAGTGAGAGCTCTACATAGAGAGGAATTGATTAGCACTGTTGCTTGGAGATCAAAAACTACATGCAGAAGAATAGAATAGCTAAAACAAAGATAAGGATACCATAAAATACCTGATGGTTAAAAAAAAGAATAAGGGGTAGGTAAGTAAACAGCTAGGCATCATGGCAAGAAAGAAAACTAAAGACACTTTTACTAGTCTAGAATGTTAATATGGCGTCTCCAACTATTCCTATCCCTAATTACGTTCTCAGATAGGTGCAGTTCACTCAAGTCGTCCTTAATTTGCTGAATCCAGGTTTTCTTAGGTCTTCATCAGCTTCTCTTACCGTCCACTATAATGATTTTTATCCTTATGACGGGAGTCTATTGACTTTCTTTGCACATGCCCGAACCATCTTAGTCTATTTTCGCGCTTCTTAGCAGATAGTAGAACAACCCCTAGCTTCTTTAGGAACTCCTGATTTTTGTTTGTGGATCTTCTTTACGAGCCAACACTCTGACCCATACAACAATGCTGGCCTAATGGCAAATTTGTAGACTTAACCTTTTAGTCTAGTCGAGAACTTCTTATCACATAACACCTCGGTGGCCGCTCGCCACTTAAGCTAACCCACTCGTATACGATGTGCTACATCTTCAATTCTTCATCAATCTCCCCATTACTCTGGATTACAGATCCTAAATATTGAACTTGGTCGTCTTAGTGACTACATCTCCTTCAATGGTAACTTCTTGGCTATCATCTTGCTCTTTGCCACTGAAATTCCATCTCAAACGTTATGTTTTTGTTCGAGAAATACGAATCCCTTTACTTTCTAATACTGCCCTCCACTCATTTAGTTTGATTTTAGCCTCCTCGCTAGATTCTACGACCAACACTATATCGTCGGCAAATAACATGCACCATCGCACAGTTTTCCAAATAGACTTGGAAAGCTCATCTATGATGACTGCAAAAGGAAAGGGCTGAGTGCGGATCCCTGATGCAAACCTACTCTAACTAGAAAAGACCTTGTAATCCCAACGGGTGTCTGTAATTTAGTTGTTTCCTCATACATATCTTGTATTACATCAATATAGCTTCACGAGATTCCCTTTTTTGCCAAGCTCTCCCAGATAATATATCTTGTAATACCAACACTATATCTCGTATGCTATCAAAGCCTTCTCTAGATCTATAAATATCATGTGCAAATCCTTTTTATTATCCCTATATTTTTCCATTAGTCTTCTAAGCACATATATAGCCTCCGTAGTTGATCTCCTTGGCATAAAACCAAATTGGTGTTCCCTAATCACTTTCTCTTGTCTAATTCTCTTCTATATCACTCTTCAGGGCCGTAGCAAGGCCAGGGCAAGTGGGGCAACCGCTCTGGGCCCCCGAACCAAAAGCCCATCTTCACTTTTAATAAAGGCCCCAAATTCCTAAAATAATTATTTATAAAAAAAAGGGAAAAGTGTCAAAAAGTACCTAATAAAAAAAAATTTTTCAAAAAGGTACCTAATAAAAAAAAATTTTCCAAAAAATACCCAATAAAAATTTATTTTTTCAAAAGTGTACCAACTAACGGCTGGGGTTTACTTTTCCGTTATCTTTTTCTGCCCATTTTTAAAAAATACCTAATAAAAATTTTCTTTTAAAAAAAGTACTTAATAAAAAATTTATTTTTAAAAAGTACCAAGAACACAACATAATTATCCAATACAACACAACATAATATATAACTTTAAGAACATCATCCATAAAAAACTTCACACATCATCTAATACAAACACAACATAAGAACATCATCCAACACAAACCTAGAGCAAGTAATGGTTGGTGTTAGTTGACCGTTTATTAGAAAGTGTCAAAAAGTACCTAATAAATTTTTTTTAATACACGGTCAACTTAACACCAACCGTTACTTGCTCTAGGGTTGTGTTGGATGATGTTTTTATGTTGTGTTTGTATTGGATGATGTGTGATGATGTTCTTAGAGTTATATATTATGTTGTGTGTGTATTGGATAATTATGTTGTGTTCTTGGTACTTTTTTGAAAAGAAATTTTTTATTAGGTACTTTTTTGAAAAGAAAATTTTTATTAGGTACTTTTTAAAAATGGGCAAAAAAAGATAACGGAAAAGTTAACCCCAACCGTTAGTTGGTACTCTTTTGAAAAAATAATTTTTTGTTAGGTATTTTTTGGAAAAAATTTTTTTATTAGGTACTTTTTTGAAAAAAAAAATTTATTAGGTACTTTTTGACATTTTTCCCTAAAAAAAATAATAAAAAATAAAATTTAAAAAGGAAGAAGCTTGTAATCAATTAGCAAAAGAAGAAAGAATTTCAGAAGAACAAATGCCTAATTATTGCTTATTCTTGCCTAATTTATCTAATATACTCTCAAAACAAACCCCAAAAAACACTCTTATTAATTCAATTGGAGTAATTGCTGTATTGGAGTATTCGGTTGTTGTTCTAGTTGCAGCTTGTTGTTCTAATTGGAGTATTCGGTTGTTGTTCTAGTTGCAGCTTGTTGTTCTAATTGGAGTATTCGGTTGACTCTCATTTATTTTTTTTTTATGCTTTCTTTGAGTCCTCATTTTCTCCTTAATCTTCTCCATTTCTGCAATAGCATGCTTCTTTTCATGTTCCAAAAAAGAAACCCTTGAAGTAAAAATCTTTACTTTGGTTGTTAATTGCCTCTTCTCCTCGACAAGTGTATTTGTTACCTCCCTTTTGCCAATCCACCATTTCAGGTTCATGTAGCCAAATAAAATTGCTGCAGCCCCCAAATCGGTATTCGGTTCAAAAAACTTGCAAGTCTTGAACCTTCTTTAAGGATTCTCCTTGGTCCATGAAGTTTTTTGTAAAAGGAGCACCACAACCACACTTATCAACCTCGAATTTTCTTTTTAAAGAAGATGAAGGGGCTGAAACCTGTTTCAAAACATGAAACTGAAAATGCTCAATAAAATAGGGAACGAAAAAGGGGAAAGAATATGAAATCAGAGGGAATATTAGAACAAATATGGAAGAAAATATACATTAAGTAACATCACGTGATAACTACGTGTTTGGTCAAACCTAATGTTGACGTTCAACAAATTTTTTTATGTCACGTGAATACGTGATAGTGTTTTACATACGTTTGGTCATATAAGATAATTTTTCAAAAAAAATTAGAATATGTAATTTTTTGTAAAAGGTGGCACATAATTATAATTAGTAGTTTTCCCTTTTGTTTATTTAATTTTTTTTTTAAAAAAAATTCGTGTTGCTTTCAAATCATATTTTGGTTTGGGTTTATACCTTTCTTAATCTTAATCCTTAACGAAGAATAGAAAAACTGTCGAATTCAGCACCTACTTTGCTTTTTCTTCTGTTTAGCCAGCCTACCAAGTACCAACACCATCCCTTAGCCTATCGATTCCACTTTCGGCTATTCAAATCCTTTTTCCGATTTCGATCATCAGTTTTCCCAGATTCATCAATCACTAATTTTGTTTGATTTACAGATCAGTTTCATCAGATTCTTCCTTCACATTCACGTGGTTTCCTCTTCTTCTTGCGTTTGCGTTTGAATTCAGGGATCAATATTCAAGTAAAGATGTTTACAAGGATTTTCGGAAAACCTAAAGAAGGAACCACCAGTGCTGTGGCCACCTTAGACAAATTGAGTGAGGTTTGTATATTTTTGAACTTGATCAATCTCTGTTGTGCTAAGTTTTTGATTTGATTTAAGCGTGTGGTGAGGTAATTTATTTCTTTTCAATTGATGATATTGATTAGGAGCAGGTTGAATCAGTTTGATTCAGATTTTATTGCTAGGTTGATATTTTAGTTATATTGCGGCCTTGTACGTATCTTTAGATTGTGTATTTGGTGGTGTTTAAATCTTCTTAGCTCTTTCAGTTAGGGTTTAGTTTTGTGTTTGCTTCCCCCCAATTTGGCATATCCGAATTTATTTACAGAGCTCTTTGTACTTATTGGAAGTTTGCGAAACTTTTAATGGAACTTATTCATACTTATGTAAAGGTGAAGTTTATAATTTATTGGTACGCTATTTGTATTCGGACTTAATTGTGGTGATTAGTGATTAAATTCATCTCTTGACACTGGTTATGGTTAGCTTTCCGTCAAGGTTTTGGAGGCAAAACAACTAGTTAGAAGATTACTAGCTAACGGTATCTCTGTTTCCCTTTCATGAGAGTAGGGCAATTTATTTACCAGAATTGTAAAGGAAATTTAAGTCTAAGCTTCAATAGTATCTTGCACTATAGGTTTCTGGAGAATGAGCATTGCTGTTTGCAGGTAATTAGTGTTAATGGTGAACGAGTGTGGGACTGCAAGGTCTGAAATCATAATTTGGATTTGTTGGGAATGGAGTACGGACAAGGTTATAAGGGAATGAGGAATATGTTGGACATAACATAATACTGTATTTGTATATAAATATTTTTAACTTATCAAAAAAGGTAGCGATTGAATAGGCTTTTTATACTTGTATTTGATTTAGTTTACACTATAAAATGTTTGAGTTTTTCTTTTGTATTAATTCAATTTTAAGTAGTTTGTTGATGATCGAGGTTGTGTAGGGCTTTAGAGAGTTCTTAGCTGTTACTAAATGCTAACGATCTTTTTTTTTTGAGTAAAGTATTAGGTTTCATTCGATACACGAGAAGTTGCAAATTTTTGGTATGAAAATGTTTTCAAGGCCTACCTTTTGTATAGAATTTTAAACAAATATAAAGTATATTTGTGTACATGTATTTACAATGTTTAATGACAAAAGCATCACCTTTCACAAGTAGAAAGTCTTCTCACAATCCATATGTTCAAATCACGAACAATTGCACGATCCATCACGAACCTAAACTCTATCAAATGATAAACACACAAAACATAGAAAGATATTATGAAGATTTGGTAGGGATCTTTGCCCCAGTACTTTAGATACTGGTCTAAGACGCCCATATAGAAACTTTCCTTAATTGTTTATTCTCCCGCACAGTGCTTTGGGATTTTAGTGATTACACTTAGAGACAAGACCGTCTTCAATATTTTAGAGGCCCTAAGCAAAAAGTAAAACATGGGCCCTCTAAAAACAAATGTGCATAATTATATAAATGAAAAAAATTAATCACCCACAACAACAAATTTTTAATAAAAAATTAAAAGAGGAGCTAACAACTTGATAGCAAGCAATTAAAAATTGGAAAATTTGCCAAGAATAATCCCAACTATCATCCGTTGGCAAAAAATAATCCCAACTATCGATTATTTTTTAATAATCCTAACTATTCATCGAATTTGCTCAAAACAGTCCCACACCCTCAATTGGGTTATATTGTAGTTGCTTCGAACTTGAGCAGGGATAATGTTTCTGATTATGATGAAAGGGATGAAGAAGGGACACATGTTGCGAATGAGCACATAGATTAGAAGAAATTCAAATGGTACTGTGAGACTGTTTTGAGCAAATTCGATGAATAGTTAGGATTATTAATAAATAATCGATAGTTGGGATTATTTTTGGCCAACGGGTGATAATTGAGATTATTCTTGGCAAATTTTCCTTAAAAATTATGCAAAGTTATCAATAATTTCATTTTTAGTAGCCTAATTATTGTTTTTCTGTGATAAATAATAAAAATAATTCAAAATTAGCAAACTATCTTCCCCAAACAATTATTTTTATTTAAACCTACAAGCAAACACCTTTTTCGTTCATCCACTATACCCCCAATTCCAAACAATTTGGCTTGAAGCAACTTCCCCCAAATAATTTCTTAATTTGGCAAGAAATTAACTTTTCCCACACAATTTCACCATGTCACTGTACCCCCAACTCCCAAACAATTTGGCATGAAAAAATTTTCCCACAATTACATGAAATTTATTTTTTCCCAAACAATTTCGCCATTTCACAAAACCACTTCACATGAAATTTACCTAACCAATTTCTAAATTTTGTTGTACCCACCAGCCCTATCAATATTGTATGAAACAATTTCTCCATCAATTTCCCATCTCAAACTTCAGAAAATTTACAAACAAGAAAAAAAGTAAGATACAGTTATAGAGAAGAGAAGAACAATACCTTCACTAGTTTACATTTAATGATTATATCTTGAGTTCTCTCCATGGTAGAAAAAAAATAAATTGGGGTAAATGTAATTTTAAAGAAGATGAGTATTTCAGCTGGTGAATTTATGTCACTGGTAGAAAGGAAGGAAATAAATGATTTGGGAAGTTGTACAATTTTGTTTTATGGAAATTGGGGGAAAATGGAAAGTGGGTATTCAGATTTCCATGTCAATAATGATAGCAGATTAATAGTAGATTACATAGATGTTTTTAATTGGGCCCCTTAGAAAACCGGGACTTGAGCCATTGCTCATAGTGCTCTTGGTATTGACCGGGCTTGCTTAGAGATACAATGGACCACAAGAAAAATACAAAGCACTGTATTCTCTAAAGATGAAGAATGTTCAAAGAGAAACAAGAATATTGGATTATGTATGAACAAGGATTTGCTACCTTGACTAATCAACTTTTGTTTGTGACAAAACTAAATTGGATTTTAAAAATTTCATCCTTTACCACTCTATATATAGAGTTCATTCCCCATTTTGTTATTTCAACTAACATGAACGTATTGGTTTATTCATTGGTTTCTCACTTCATGCTTATCCATTGGTTTAGCATCACTAAGGAATCATCTTGAATTATCTTAATTACCTCTAAATAACCTAATAGGTGATGTGTTACGCAATCTGTATCAGTGCTAAAATTTTCTATTGATATTAATATCTTGTTTTGGTTTCGTGTCTTAAACATTTAGGCCATGGCAAGGCGCACATTCTGGCATATGCCATATGTTAATTCCATTAAGTATAATATGGGTCTCTAATGCTATTATTGTCTACAACTTCTACTTCATTATCCCAATGACATTAATTAGCTCTATTAAGTATAATATTTGAGAGTTGGATTTGTGTAAACCTACGCTTGTGGTAACAATTTACTACCACTACTATTAAAATTATTAATAAACTTTTTCAAACATTTAAACAAGCGAGGAAAAATCCGTTTCTTGAGGTGGGGACATTGAAACTTTACTTCATCATACATTTTGCCATGTCATGCTGCATTTAATGTTTTCAGTTCAAATAAGATACAAGTATGCATTTGATGTTGATCAAAATGTTTTCAATCAACAGTCAACGTAGTTATTAGAAATGAATTTGGTGTTCTAAGGCAATGATGAAGGTTTGAATGATAACATAGATGTGATTGATAATAATGTGGTCCCCATTCATGGTGATTAATAACATTCTCTCATGGAATATGAGATGATTGAACAAGGCTAGGAAACAATATGGAATGGAACACTTCATTGCTTTTCATTATGTGAGTCTTTTTAATCTTTTAGAAACAAAGGTTAAGAGACATGGTCTAGGGCCTCCTTACCAAAGATTGTGTCTGAATCGTTGCTCCACCCACAATTTAGCTTGGCATGATTGGGGCAAGATAATAATAGTTTGGAAGAATGATGAGATGCAAGTTGATATTTGATTTAATAGTAGTCAAGTTATACGTAATGCTTTTTGTTAAAGGCGCTAAGGAGCCTTGGATGATTATGAGTAATTTTAACTAGATAGCAAATTTATGTGAAAGAGTGAGTTACTCAACTAGGATTCATGATGTTATATCGCTTAGAAGGTGTATAATCCATTGTGATGTGCATTATCTAAAGTTATGTGCTAGATTTCGTACATGTTTGGGTGATGATACAAATTAATAGGGCCAATGGCGAAACTTGAGCCAAATTTTTTAGGGGGAGGGGGGTTACCACTTAACTAACCACTTTTATTTGAACTTATGTGGTCCCATATCTATGTATTATATTATCAATAAAAGTTTATTTATTTATTTATTTTATTTTTTTTCTTTTGGGGAAGGGGGGAAGCCACTCCTGCTGCTGCTCTACCTAAATTTCGCCATTGGATATGGTCTTGCATAATTAATTATGAGAGGATATGTTTCCTACAGCTGTGGTATCCTTTCTCCTAAAGGGCAATAATGATCATACCTAATTTGTGTAATAGATATAGTTCTTTTTAGGAACCAATTCATTAAATTAGAGAAAATAGGCAGGAAGTACAAGGAGAAAGACAAGAGAGAGAGAGAGAGAGAGAGAGAGAGAAAGGGAAAGATAATGCGGCTTCAAGCTATTGCTTGCTCCCAATATTACTTCTCATTCATTGATGAGACGACCATTCTTTTATTCCATCCTATGATGCTAAATTTTAGGAATTTCCTTGGTGGTATTAGCTATCCTCAAGGAGCTTTTGTGGCTAGTTGTGGTATCCTTCACAACATCTTACTATGCCAAGATAGTATTAGACATTATGGGAGAATAATAGCTAACCTAGTTGTATGAGAGATGGTTGCTTTGAATTTCCTTCACACTTTATTAGAATTGTCATGATTTGTGCATCCACTGCCGTATTCTCGTTGATAATGAGTGGAAATCCGTAGAATTTTATAAGTCAAAGCATAGTATCAGGCAAGGAGACCCAATGTCACCTTCAGAGTTAGTAATTGGCATGGGGTATTTATCAAACTCTAGTTTCAACTATCATCTTAGGTGGTCATCCTTGAAGACTTGAAGTTAAATCCTAGTTTCTTTGATGATGATTTGATGTTGTGTAACGGTGATATTACTTCAATCAAGATCCTTTGTCAAAGTCTTGAACTTTTCTCCACATCTTCAGGGTTATTTGCTAACAATTTGCTCTCTACTTGAAATGACATCCAAAATCAGATCATGGCAAGCTTGAAACTCCTACACTGCTCAATTTCAATTAGTCAATTAAAACCTGACAAGTATAACAAACTAATGGTGCTAGATGTTTGACTCCCCTTCCCCCAAGAAAACTTTAAAACAAGAAATTATAGTGTGTAGATCTTTTAGTGGCATGGAAACCCTTCAAATTCATCTCTTGGGAATATTAGATTGGATAAGATTCGTAAACCCAATAAAATGGGTGGCTTTGGCTTAAGAAACCTGCAACAGTTGAACACTGCAACATTGGAACACTGCACGTGTGGGCAAGGTCATATTAGTTTCGTACAAGAGACTGTGGGTGAAGTGGCTTCATGGGTGTACATGAAAGGTGGAAATTAGACCATATTTAATCCTCCATATAGCAGGCCAATTAGAAAAATATGTGCAATGAAGCTTAAACTTAGCATATCGTTGGATAAGCCTCACTATTGCATTCAAGAAGTTTACAAACAAAGCATTTGTGAGCAACGTGTTGTGAGATGAGACAACTTTGTATGTTAAAGCATCTTCCATCCTCTATTAAAGTTATTGAGCCTACTTTCTTTCTGTACATACCACGTATAGGACCTCATCAACTATATCACCCTTGTCAAATTGAATTCTTGTTGATTGCTTTTCTAGTCTCTACTGTCTGTTTTCTCTACAATTGGTACTGTAGTATTTTTTTGTTTGTTAGTATGAACAATTTAAACCGATGCTTATTTAATTTGAAACCTAATTAGTTTGTTGATGACATATGCTGCATAGACACTTGAAATGTTGGAGAAAAAGGAGCAGGTGCTTACGAAGAAGGCTGCTGCGGAGGTTGAAAAGGCCAAGGAGTTCACTAGAGCAAAGAACAAGCGTGGTATGTTCGACATTTCATTATTGCATATAAGTTATTTATAGTTGAGTTGTGTCTGATTTTCTATTGTACAGTTATTTAAGAGTTTTCTGATTCTAATGTAATAGCTTATTGTAGGATATCTTAAGTGATTGTTATTATCTAGGAGTTTGGCTGGTTCTTCTCTGAACACGCTACCTTATAGATTGATTTACAAATTTCTATATTCTTGCATTGCCGTGTCGCCCTTTTTTATTTATTTATTTATTAATTTTTTGGTCATTGATTTTGTTATTTTTTATGAACTAACATGGCATATGCTAATTTCCTTTCTATTTTTCTATGAAGCTGCCATAACATGTTTGAAGAGGAAGAGGCTATATGAACAACAAGTTGAGCAGCTTGGAAATATGCAGTTGCGAATCCATGATCAGGTTGCTTTAATGATTTTAATTGCCTATGGTATTTATAGTTGAGTTGTGTCTACTTCTCTGCTGTACAGTAATTCAAGAGAGCTCTACAATTTACATTTGTCATTGCATCTAGGCTTTCTGGGATTGTGCCTTCTTTTTCCTTCTTTGTTTGGGTGTTGTGGCTAATTGAATAGTGTATTTACTCTGTTATTTTACTTGCTTCTTTTGTTGGCTGGCAGATGATATTGCTTGAAGGGGCTAAAGCAACAACAGAAACTGTTGATGCTTTAAGGTCTGGTGCCTCAGCTATGAAAGCTATGCAAAAAGCAACGTAAGTATTACATCTAATAGCCTTTGAATTTGTGGGTTTGCTGAATGTGAATTGGCCAAGTTTATGTAAGAACAAAAAACTTAGTATTTCTGATTGAGATCATCAGTCCAGTATTAGATTGACTGAATGTAATGTCCCGACTGTTGAGATATGTTTTTAGTGGTCATAACTTGTCTCACCTCCAAATATGTGTTGCAACCTTTTGGGCTTTTTATAGTATATTTGATACTCTTGTTCTAATGAAAGGTGAGTTGTCTTAGAATTTTTAGAATTGTGTTAAAAGCTATATTAGTTTTATTGTTTCTGTAATATAATGTGATACTGCTTTGTGTTATTCCAATTTATTCTTGTTTGATAGTATTTCAGAATTGGACCAATTGTTTTGGAGTCTACATGGAAATTATAAAGTGTTTGCTGATATATTATTGAGAAGATGAATGTGATCTAGAAAGACAAAAATAGTTAGAGTAGTAGTTAAAACACATTTAATAATTATTAACATGAAATATTTGTGGACGACTTTATTCATGAATAGTATTGTAATGTTGAATAACTAAAAGTGAAATTAAGTGTAAAGATTTATAACAATGTATGGGAAGGAGGCATCATATGAATCATAATGAAAGAGTTTTATTTACAGAAACATTGATAACGTTGATAAAACTATGGACGAGATCAATGAACAGACGGAAAACTTGAAAATGATACAGGAAGCTCTCTCAGCCCCAATTGGTGCAGCGGCTGATTTTGATGAGGTACTTTATTTTAATATTTATTTATTTTGAGTTTTAAAATGTTTTATAGTGATATCATTATTTATGTATTTTACGCATCTTTCTTAAAAGGATGAATTAGAAGCAGAGCTTGAAGAGCTGGAAGGTGCTGAACTGGAGGAGCAACTTCTTCAGCCAGCTACAACTGCTCCTGCCGCACCAGTGCATGTTCCAGCTGGAAGACAACATGTACACCCTACACCTCAGAAGCAGACTGCTGAGGAGGAAGAGCTTGCTGCATTGCAAGCTGAGATGGCACTTTAGAAAGGTTTTTGTTCCTTGCTCTTTTTCATAAGACTGAAATCTAAATGGTTCACTGTGGCTGTGAATGTTAAGTTTTCTTATCCCGTACGAGTTTGAAGCGCTGGAACCCTTTTTTGGATTGTCAATTTAATGAATTATCTCTTGTGGCCTTCCCTTTAATGCCTTTTGGATTTTGCCAAAATGTTTTTAGCCTTTTCTCCATTATGTGGAGATGCATCTGTTATCCTAATTCACGAGCAAAAACACTGAGATTTTCCAAGTAACAGGACTGGTTTGATTGTTGAACTATTTACACAAATGAGTCTTGTTTGAGTGTGCGAGTAATATCGCTTCATTAAACTTGAAACACCTCGTCTTGTTTGAGACCGTATCACTATGAGACGAATCAATATAGTTAGCCCATTTCTCTAATTGATCACTTTAAAGTTGCAAACTTGCAAGTGATCATTTTAATAGGCTAAATATATACGAGCCAACCCAATAGATAGTCTCACTATAAGACCATTTCATTTAAGAATTTGTGAATTTGAAATCCTTTACAATGCGGTTTATACGATACGATGCGACCACGTTTTTGCACTATGATTGAGATTATAGCAAAACCATCTATATTGTTTGCAAAAGCTGTTTTGGGACCTTGACCTCGAATATGGCAAAATCTATACTTTTGCACTATGCATCACTAGATATTTTATTTAATTAAATGGCTAATTTCTGCAAAGTTGAGGAGATGTAACAATATGTTTGTCAAGAACACTATTGAGTTACGCTTACATCATATGTTCAATACCATGGAAGGGATTTTATCCAATATGTTGAATAAATGCCTATGCGTGAGTGTGAGTCCTAAAGTTCCCAGCCTTTTTCTTAGCTTTCCTGATTCTGGTTAAGGCTACCAACAGCCATTTCAAGGGGCACTTAAGTGGTTGAGCTAAGTTCTCAATACCTCGTCCTTTGTGATTAAGTTATCTAAAATTATGCAAGTACTAGAAACGGGAAATTGAAGGTGCTCCAACCATATAAAAAAATCGCGGAAGTTTTCGTGATTAAGTTATCTAAAATTATGCATCGCTGTATTACGACTTTTTTCGCACACATTGTTGTGTGAATTTTTAACTTGAAAAATTCATGTTATTTTAGTAATTCAAGTTTTCATGTAAATTAAAGCTTATTATAGGTTTTTTTAGAGCCTAATACATTTTGAAAAAAAGAGATAATTATGGATCATATGTTCAATGAACCCATATAATGGTTGTTACTCCACGATTTGACATCACAGTTCTTTCGGTTCTGAAGTTCAAAATCCTTTACAAAGCAGTCATTGTTTAACGTAATGGTCTCATTTATATTCTCTCATAACTGAAAATACTGTGACAACTCATTGACCTTTCTGCTGTTTAGGACACATGAATTGGGATGTAAACCACCTATTGGTTGTTGGCTGAGCAAATTGATGGATTTTCTCCTCAGCTTTTGGTATTGAATGGAGCATGTGCTCGGAGACTAGAAGAAAGGTAGCTGGAGGATGGCATAGTATTCGGAGGAGGGTGTTGGACTAATGTCAGTGTTCGATACTAATTAGCAGAAATTTAAAAGTGAGCTAGAGAAGATTTTGTCATATATTGGATAGAGGGGTGTATTTTGGGTATTATTATGAGTTAGTTAGAAAGTATTTTCTAGAAGAGGATAACTTTAGAGAAGGAAAACTTATATAAATAGGAAAGGGGGGAAATGAGGAAAGCATCAAATATTACAGTGAGTCTACTCATTCTTAGGAGAGTAACAAGCTTCTTGAATGCTTGTAATATCTTTACGTTTTTTATCTTCTTTTGTAATCTTTTATTAACAGTACAGTATTACAATATACATTAACATTTTCATCTTTATCCACGTCACACATTTTACTTAATAGTTACATTTCTGTATTTGACATATTGCTGAATGTCATGGCTTACTAGCGTTTTACAGATTTATAGAAGAGGGTTCTCCATTTGATCCTCCTCTAGGCCTTTAGAGAAATTTGGAAATTGCATTATACCTGACTAATAGACATTTATTTCTCTCTTTTGGTTCTTTCTGCAGGTCTAACAACACAATAGATTCTTTTTCATGCTTGCAATCGGTCCCCTTTACCTTCGTAAAATACTGCTGAAACTGCTTATTATGTTTGTATAGTAAACTTTCTGAATATTTGTTTTCATTCGATGCAGTTTCTATTTTTCGACGATGAAAGACAGGAGTTGGTTTCGATAGTCGACATCGATGTAGCTGTATAATGAAGCATTTTTATTAATTGCTGTCATGCTTTGTGAAGCTGAAGCACCTTTGCTGGCACGTATTAGTCTTGGTTTTTTGGTAATAAACTATGCTCGCATAGGTTTCTTGATGTTGTTAATAGACCGTACTTACACTGAGAATATACTTTTATTTTCAATGTAAATTTCTGTGAAATTACCATTTCATTCTCTAATGAGCTGAACGTTGCTATGATGTAAATCGTCGAATACAAGTCATCTCTGATCATGGCTTTCTATACTTTAAAATATGTTTCTTATGCTCATTCTAATCAAGTATTCCCTCGTACTCGCTTGGTGATTCTTTTTCACTGCATTCGCTTGCATTGTTTTGGGTTGGTATGTAGCAGCGGGAGCAAGTGTAGTTGGTAATTTTGGTTAGGGAGTGCTAAAGTGGTTATGAGAACTTACTTATTCTCCAACTAAAGAGTTATTTGAACTTTTATCTTATAGCTTGTAATTACATATATAAACTTTCTTGCTTAATATCCGTTTTAACTTTTCTTGGCCGCGGTTGCCCAAAACAAGCAATCCATAGAGCTGTTGGGTGAAGCAAGGAAAGATAATGCTTTTTAGGATGATTAATAATGTGATGATCAAACACCCTGTGACGATGATGACGGAAAACAAAATCGTCGCACTATTGGCAACGACAAACTTGTGCATTACGAGTATTAAAGCATGAGACGGAGCATTGCGTCGCGCTAGTTGCTAAATTTAAATTCAAATTTGCGATGGTATACGTCATTGCAGATAGTTGCTAGTTTCAAAATTTAGATGGCAATTAAGAATATTTATAAAAAAAAGATACAATAATATCATAGTCAAACTTATTTCATATATAAGCGCTTAATATCCTAGAGCACAGGTTTGGATCAGTTCGCAGTTATTAATTGCGAACAGAAGCAAGTTGGTAAAAAAAATCAAGTGTCTATTTGCACTTAGTAACTGCGAATAGGTCAAACAGGGTCAAAGTGCGAACAGCCGAAACCTCAGGTTTGTGAAATACACACTTAGTTTTGGAATAAGTTTGATTATGATCTTATTATTGTATGCTTCTTTTTTTTATATAAATAATCTTATTTAGATGGCAATAATTTTAGACAGCAATCGATTGGTTCGTTGCGTGTCCGTCGCTTTCAAGGTTTATAAGATTGATATTCCACTTAGATTGTTGAAGAGGTAAGATCAAAATCGTAAAATCGGATCTTAATCATGTGATCCTACAAATATGCAATAATGTATGTTGGATAAGTGATTATCAATTATTTTCATTCTTCTTTTAATTTTTAAGGTGTAAATAAAAATGTATTGGACTTCAGTATTTAAATTTTGAAAGAAAAAACTTTTAATAATCATTTTATACTGCGAATCAAGAAAAACTTGAATTTTATAGTGGTGTTAAAATAACTATTATTTGAAAAAATTTTACGATTGAAACTATCCTTGTAGGATTAGATCGTTAGATCATCGGATTTTTAAATCGTGTTATGATCTTACCACCTAAATTCTTGAGCTAAGTAGGTTCGTATCCTATTTTTAGATTGTAGAAACGTATTCTGGATCGGGATTCTAATAACCATGGTCATCGCGTTGTTAACGGTCATTTTGAATGTAGGTAGTTCGTCGCAATAATTGCTCACAAAAGCTAATTAGTAATTAGATTTAGTTTGTTAAAACACAATTTGATACGAAAATTTTACAAAAATTCTTTGATTGTGGTTACTTTTTTTTTTTTTTTTTTTTATAAACAATAGGTTATTCATTCATTTTTCAAAGTTTATGATATGTTATGTAATATACTGTTTTTAATTTGCTATTTTATTTTTTATGTATATACATTACATTTACAATTGTTGATAATATAATTGCATGTCTAAATTAGTTCACTTTAATTTTTTTTTTTTGATAAAACTTGGCGACGATTAAGATAGATCAAAAGCAGCCAAGGCACAAAGACCTTGGGAAAAAGGGTTCATACATACTTCTCATTAGCTACTCTAATATCCCATCGCGCCACACAATTTAGCAGTCGATCGACAACAAGGGAGTTAAATTTTGTTGCTATACTGATAGAATCATAGCCCACACCTTCGAAAATGGCTTTGTTACCGATGAACCACCCCGCCCATAAAGTCGAGCAAATTGACAAAAAATCAACAGGTGTTGCCTGCTCATATAGC
This sequence comes from Amaranthus palmeri, assembly GCA_019776075.1. Lineage (NCBI taxonomy): Eukaryota > Viridiplantae > Streptophyta > Magnoliopsida > Caryophyllales > Amaranthaceae > Amaranthus > Amaranthus palmeri. Next base: position 148,910 of record JAAKBH010000515.1, read on the forward strand.
CATGTTAGGAACTCGCAAAAGTTTGTCCTTGGTGCATCGAGTAGTAGCCTAGCTGAATTATGTTGGCCCCACATAGAAGTAATAATGGAGCAATTACATAGAGCATGAATAATAGTTTCAGGTTCCACATTACATTTGTCATAAGTCGAGGATGGAACACAATACCTCTGAAAAAGGACCCACTTTGTAGCAAGAGATTCTTTACAAGCCACTACAAAAAAAATAACAAGATGGCGTCGGCAGAGAAGCGAAGCCATTTCGAAGCCATAAGCCATTTGGCTTCGGAAGGACTTCTGAAACGTACCGAAGCCAATTTCCGCGAAGCCATTTGGGATTGCAGTAGCCATTCCGAAGCGATTTATGGCGTCAGTATCAATAACAGTAGCCATTCTGACGCCATTTTATTTTCCAGCTTTTTTGTACAATTATTATTATTTATAATTTATTATTTATTAGAAATATTTTAATATTATTTATTATTTTATTTATTAATAAAATTTTAATATTAATTAGTAAAAATTAGGATTTTATAATTTTAATTTCTTTATGGGAGTCTATAATTTAGATTTTAAGTTTTATATTATTTAAAATAACAATAAATAAAAAATAAAACCAATAAAACAAAAATAATACTACCTCCGTTAAATGTTATTTGCAACTTTTGCCATTTTTGTCCGCTCAATGTTATCTGCAACTCACTTTTTTCTTTCCTTTTTTAGTAAAAAATAACCAATCTAATCACATATCCCATCATTTTCTTTCTCCTTTAATCACCTATCCCATCATTTTCTCTCTCCTTCTTTCCCTTAATTACTTAACCCTACTTCATCTCTCCTTCTTTCTCTTACTTACCTATCCCTACTTCCATCATTTTCTCTCTCCTTCTTTCCCTTAATTACCTATCCCTACTTCCTCTAATTAAGACCTACCAAAAAATGCATTGGCAACCGTAAAGTGTACTGCGGTTGCACATAACATTTAACGGAGGTAGTAAATAAAATATATACGACAAAAAATATAATTAACTAATTATATTTTTTTTGTTTTCAAACTAAATATATAAATAATGAAAATACTCATAAATACATTACAAAAGTTATAAAATAACTAAATTTAATTAGTAATTTTTTTGACGAAATATTGAATTTCCTAAATCATCTAATTATACTGCCACCATTTCCACCACCACGCCTAATACGATATCCGCCCGAACCACCTGAAGCACGCGTGTTTTGAGATCCATGAGAGGCACCAGGACTTCCACCATGAGCGCCCAAACCACTTGCTTCACCCGCACGACTAGATTCTCCAGAAATTTGAGATTCTAGTCGTTTAATGGCGTCTTGCATTGATTTTAATTGATTTTGCATATCTCGCAACTCATTAGCACTTGGGTGGTTCTCAGTCATTTGAACATTAATGTATGTTCTAAACTCATTAGTGGCACGATGAAGATCATCAAGTTCTTTCCTTAGGTCACTTTGAGGAGTGTGGAAAGTAGAGCGTTCAGGATAGAAAGCCTCATCAGAAGTGCCTAGACCATACACCCTAGACGATGTCCTTCTCTATTTGGAAACTAAGTCCACCGCCTTTAGGCAATTCTTATTGAGATCCGGTGTCTTACCCTTGTTGATATCCTCATCATTAAGGTCCTTGTACAAGTTCTGCCAAAACAAAAAAGAGTATTGTTAAAAAGTATAATGTTAATTATGAATAATACAATATTTAAATTTAACTTACATCGATTTGTTAGTCGATATCAATGATAAGCAACCGCTCACCCCTTCCCCTCGCACACCCTTAGTGCGAACCAAATGCCTAAGCTTTGGTGGAGCCGAGACATTCCAGACAATCTTCCAGCATTTGTGATCAGGGGTCACTACGTTGTTCACTCCATTAATCTGATGTCCTAGCATACCCATCCAATAGCCACTTTTCACCGTGTACATCCCATTCTTGTTCTTCCACCAAAACAGGTTATCAATGTGCAGATTGTTGGACAGAGGCAGCAACAAAATGGCTTTCACAGTGGAATCATCAAACCATCGCATAAGAGTATTAAGATCGCAACAGGTGTTGTGGTGGTTAATGAGATCTTTCACCATCAAGTCAGGAGGCGCACCTTGTTTACCAGTCGAAGTAACATAATTATCCCCCTCAAGCACCCATCTATCTTCCCACACACTAATACTGCATCCATTTCCCACACGCCAACCCAAGCCTTCAAGTAAGAGCGATTTTCCGCCCCAAATACTCCGCCATGTGTAACTTGGGGCATAGCCCCGACCCGCTTCAATAATAGATGATAGATGAGTGCTTGAAATATCTAATGTTGGCCCATTTGGTTTTGATGATAACATAAACTTTAATAAACAAACATATTTTGTCTTTGAGATTGTTTTGATAGGTCAAATATCCGATCTTTAAAAGGGTCGTTGATGGATCATTAAACGTTGAAAAGGGATTACTAAGTAACTGTTCCAAGATCAAGTCAAAGTTCGAAGATTGGTCAATCGGAGACAGTGCAGTGTTCCCAGATCAGCGGTCAGAGAAGAAGTCAGCAAAAATAATTAAGAAAATAATTTTTTAATTTTAATTTTTCTTTTTTAGATTTGTTGTACGGTGATAGAAACTAAGTTGCACAAGGTAGTTTTCTTAAAATTATTTTAAATCTAGATCTTAAATTAAAAATAACTAACTTTTCAATTTAGATCTTAAAATTAGTTTTCTTAAAATTGTCTTAGCTATTTTTAGCTAGAAGACAAGAAAATTTGGAGTAACCACCAAGCTTTCCTCACCACTCTCTCATGTAAACTAGCCCACAAATCCCACAACCTTTGATCATGGGATTATGGCTAAAACTAGATCTAAAAATGTATTTAAATCATTTTTCACAACCGGCACAAATTAGGTGATCAACAGGAGAGGAATATTCATGTAAAATCATTAGAGTGCTCCCATGGAGATCAAGGGAGAAAAATAATCACTCATATCATTCGAGTGCTCCCTTGGTGATCAATTGAGAGAAAAATATTTTTCCGAAAATATTTGTGCCCAAAATATTTCGTGAGTTTTCTAAATTCAAGAAGAGGAAATCTTGATCGATTTTAATTGCTAATTAATTTCAAGATTTAATCCTTGTGCAATTCTTGGTTTGATTCATCCATTTTAGATAAATCTTGTAAGGGTTTATTTGAGTGAATTTGTAATTAGACTTGGGTAAGTCTAAAGGGGAAGAGAGAAGTGTAGAGAGAAGGAGAATAGAGAAACGGTAAGGAGATACCGAGAGAAGAGAAAGAGAAAAGAGTAGAGAAGGAGAAGGAGAAATTATTTTATGTAATAGAGAGTTAATTTACATAAAATAATAGAGAAGAGAAATCCCTAGTGGGTCGTGGTTCTTTTTCCCACGTTAAATCTTGGTGTTCCTTTTTAGTTTTCTTTAAATTGTCTTGAGTATTTTTATTATTCAAATTCCGCAAGAAAATAGGGCAAAAATACTCTAAGGGCAAAAGCAACAATTCACCCCCCCTCTTGTTGCAGTTCATTGTCTCTAAGTGTTTCTACATCTAACCTTCAAAGTCTCTAGCAAAACATGGTTTGACCCCTCTAACAATCTCCACGCTTGTTTTCTAATAGTGCAGCATTGAAGCACTTTAGATCACGAAAGCCCATTCCACCCATATTCTTTGGAAGACACATGTGACTCCATCTGTGTCAGTGGATTTTACGTTTCTCACTGTTCGACCCCCATCAGAATCTTGCAAAAAGAGAATGAATTTCATCAATAAGGCCATCAGGAAGTCGGAATATACTCATCATGTATATAGGTATGGCTTAGATGACAGATTTAATGAGTATTTCTTTTCCCGCTCGAGATAGGAATTTTTCTTTCCACCCCTGCAGCTTTTTCCAAATACGATCCTTCAAACTCGAGAAGATAGCCTTCTTTGATCGCCAAATGATCGTTGGAAGGCCCAAGTATTTTTCCTGCTTGTCCACCTCCTTGACGCCAAACATCTCCACAATCTCTTTCCGCAAATGACTGTGTACACCTTTGCTAAAAGAGTTCTCGGTTTTCTCATAATTCACTTTTTGCTCGGAGGCTCGCTCATACACGCTAATAATATTAGCTACCTCTGAGCACTCCTACACCGAAGATTTAGCAAACAGAATACTATCATCAGCGAAAAATAAATGGGAAAGGATTGGTGCACCTCTACAAATTTGTATCCCATGGAGTGCTCGCCTAGTGACACTATCAGAAATCAACGTAGAAAAAGCTTCAGCACAAATGATGAAGAGATAAGGAGAGATCGGATCCCTTTATCTTAGCCCCCTCGAAGGAACAACTTCACCACAAACGACACCATTTATTTTAAAAGAAAAAGAAACACTAGAGATGCAGTGCAAAATACGTCCCACCCAAGAGTTACTGAACCCCATCTTCAGCATGACATGTTTGAGAAAGCTCCATTCCACCCTGTCATACGCCTTACTCATATCCAGCTTTAGTGCAAAAGCTTTCTTCCCACTTACTTTCCACCTTTTCATGGCATGAAACGCTTCAAACGCCAGCAAAGCATTGTAAGTTATTAATCTTTTCGGAATAAAAGCACTTTGATTCACAGATATAATGCGACCCAGGAAGCCCTTTAGCTTATTTGCCATTACTTTGGAGATGATTTTGTAGATCACATTGCAGCAGCTAATTGGCCTGTAGTCCTTCATCGATTTCGACCCACTACATTTGGGGATAAGTGAAATGCATGTTTTTTTTATGTGCTTGAGATCAAATTAGTCACCACGCCACCAACTTTTAACCAAGGTAGCAATGTCGTTCCCTAGGATACCCCAAAATTTCTGAAAAAACACAGCATGAAAACCATCCACCCCGGGGGCTTTTGTCGGATGCATCTGAAAAAGGGTCGTATGAACATCTTCTTTAGTCGGTTCCTCATCAAGACTGAGGTTCATATCATTGCTAACCTGTGAGATACCTTCGAGAGCTTCAGGGATACCGTACGGTGAGCTAGTGGCAAAGATACCCTCAAAATACGCAACAACCAGTCTCTCGATATCCACCTTAGAAGTCTTCTAATTACCCTCATCATCCATGATACCCCTAATCAAATTCCTCTTCTTCCACGAGCTGGCTTTATGGTGAAAGTACTTGGTGTTTTTATCTCCATCTTTCAGCTCATTCACCCGAGATCGAAGGTGCCAATAAGCTTCCTCCATGCGGTGCAAACCATCGAGCTCATTTGCCATGACATTGCAAGCAGCAATAGTGTTGGCATCCGGGCTTTGATTTTGGACCTTCGCAAGCTTTCTTTCGGTCGTTTTGATCATATTCCTCACATCCCCATAGGTTTTTAAGGACCACTATTTCAAGGAGTTTGCACAGGCTTCGAGTCTAGCATGAATAGGGTCACTGAAGCCCTACTGCCAAGAGTTAAGAATACTATCATAGCATTTATCATTTGAAAGCCAGAAGGACTCAAACCTGAAGAGGCGATCTCGGTAGTCTTCCATACGTCGGGATTCAGTATTCAACAAAATTGGAGTATGGTCTGATCTGTATATAGGAATATGCCGTACATCAATATTCGGAAAGATCTCACCCCAAGAAGGTGATGCCAGAAACCTATCAAGACGTTCATGAATAACAGACGTTGGACATCGGCTACGACACCAAGTAAATCTACTTCCTCTGAAACCCAAATTCAACAAATTGCAATCATCCACACAACTTCTAAAAGCATTGATATCGCGCTTATTGCGGATAGAACCCCTCTTTTTCAGAGCCACTAATAATCTCATTGAAGTCACCAAAGAAAATGTACGGAAACGATTTATTCTCCACCAGTGATCGCATTAAGTCCCAAGTCTTATGCTTACTAGCTCTATCAGCCCTCCCATAATTACCATTTGCCACCAAGCATGCACCACTATCATCCATCTTGATCTCCACAGAAATGTGTCTATTAGAGTAAGACTTCAGGCTAACATTTTGATCCCTCCACCACAATCCAATTCTCCCGAGTTACCTTGGCTACTAATACAAATGCCATTACGAAAACCACATTTATTACGAACCACATCAAGTCTTTGTCTATCTATCATCGATTCCACAATAAATACAAAATCAGGACGCTCTCTCCAGCACCAGTTGCGGAGAATTTGAACTGTCTCGAGATTATGGATCCCTCGAGAGTTCCAACTAAAAATTTTCATTGTTGTTTGCGGGGTTGGTCAACACCAACACCTGCTACTTGAAAAGCAGTACTATCAGAAGGCACAGCTAAGACTCCATTATCACCACACAAACGTTTAGCATCATTAAGATTATCCTCCATAACAACATCATTGTCCCACGTTTTCCTTTTTGAGGCATCATTACCCACCATATCATTAATAGCCTCAGAGTTATTAAATGCCTCCTTTCTTCTAATTTTAACTTGTCTTTTAGGTTTAGGCACATGTGTCCCAATATAAAAAGTTGGAATTTGGGTCCCCACACAAGAACCTTCCCTTTGCTCCACATTCACAGCACTAAGAGTTATAAGTGTTCCCCCTCAGAATTATGACCTTCACTAACACCCTCAGTTGCATGGGCATATTGGGATTGGCAATTATCCATTTTAACGCCTTCATGCAAAGACATCACAGTATCATTGTTCATAGTTTCATCATCACTCCCATGAGATTTAGATTCAGAGTAACATACCAGATTATTTTCAGCCGTGACAGCCTGCTTACCCACAGATGACGGTTCAGCTTTATTCTCCTCAAACGTGGTTTTACCCAACCTTGGAATTGGTTTTGTCACGAACCGACTCTTTTTTGCTTTGAGCGCATACTCTTCTTCTTTGATTCTATTGTGTCCTTTCCGTGGCGAAGCCCTAATGTTCATACCCCAACCATATGACTCACAAGACCATACATGAGTGTAATCCTTCTCCGTATGACTCATAAGACCACACATGAAGCAAAAGTGAGGTAGTCTTTCATATTTAAGAGTAATTTTGACGTTGTTATTACCCTTGACGACGCGTATCATCTAGAATCTCTTCAACGGCTTGGTAGCATCCATACAAACCCTAATCCTGCGATAAGGGTTGATATTCAAAAAATCTTCTTCAATCTCTATAAGATCACTTAAAGCTTTAGCAATAACCTTCAAACGTTTATCAGATCTATACCCAAAAGGGAGATTGTATAAGCTAACCCAAAAAGGCGAAAAATTAAGGGCAAGTTCAGATGGTTGCACCTCGTCATCAATTTCTTGCAAGACAAGTAACTTTTTATTGAAACACCACGGGCGACCCTCTAGCACTTTCTCCCTATCCTTCCAGTGAAAGAACTGGAAAAGAAAAAGATTTACCTCCATAGATCGAATGACAACCCCTTCCTTCAAGCTCCAGATGTAAAGTAGTGTTCACTTAACCGCTTCAAAGTTAAGTGGTTTTTCTGTTAGGATCTTACCCACAAATCGTAAAGAGAGTTTACAATCTTTCTCCTCTCCGAATAAACCATCATCAAGATCGACCACATCATTATCATCGTTGACAATATTGAGTTTTGAACACTGGGCAACTAAATCATTAGCCATGACTATAGAGAAAACTAGAACACAGGAATAGAAGCAGCTCTAGGGCAGAAAATCTTAGAGAGGACTGGAAACCCTAACCCTAGCAGAGAAGGGGACTTTGTTTATAAGTTTTTTTAATTTTTGTTTTTGAATTAACTACTTGTTTTATTATAATTATAGTTCTTTAAATGGATTTACGTAATGATCGAAAATAAATGTATAGTAGCGTTAAGAGTGGACAAATTATAAGTTATATATTTATGAGAGGATTGAAAGATGTTTTAGATTTTGCACGTAGAAATAGTTCAAACACAGAGATAAGATGCCCGTGTAAGAAATGTAAAGATCGATTATTTAAGAAACCAAATGAAGTTAGGAAACACTTATTAAGAAAAGATATTGTTGAGACTTACTATGACTGGAACTATTTGCGGCTGGGACAAGTTCCAAGGTAGTGCACACATAAATTTTTAATGACTCGGTGCCAGAAAACATTGTTCTACAACCGTACTTTAAGATGGTGTACGACACATCTGCTACTGTATTTTCAGGCACTTATCGACATTTTTTTTACACATAAGTGAAATACTTGGAGATAATGAACAATCGTCGATACATGTAGACGAAGATCCAAATCCTCAGTACATCCTAATCTACGATTCTACGATCTTACGTTTCAAAATAGGCGACCGGTTTGGATCATAGGTAGGATCTGTAGAATCTTGCGATCCCACTTATTTCAAGAATCTAGGTGGTAAAATCATAACACAATTCTAGTCCTACGATCCTATGATTCAACGATCCGATTCTACAAGGGTAGTTTCAATTGTAATTTTCTTGTCATATAATCCAGATTTCGCTTATGTAAATATATATAGTTCAAATAATTATATCATTACAACTATAAATATCAAGTATTTCTATGTTCGTAGTTTAAAATGATTAAAATAAATTAATTTTTAAAATTTAATGGAAGAATTAAAAAATATTTTATTTACACCTTAAAACTTGAATAAGAATAAATACAATTGCTCAGCACTTATTTAATGGATATTAATATATATTGTAGGATAACACGATTCTACAATCCGTTTCTACTAATTTCGATCCTACCCCCTCAACCATGCTAAATAGATTCTCGATCCAAACAACCTTGACTGTGATACATCTAGACGGGGAAGAAACGAATTTGTGATAAGGTTTCAAGACAACAGTTTCATTATTTTCCACTTGACCCCAAATTACAAAGATTATATGCTTTAACGACAACTACTATTCACATGAGATGACATGTAGAGGAACTTTTTTTTTAAACTTTTTTTTAAAAATATTTGGCTTTTTAAGAGCTCCCTCAAAATATTTGCAAAAATAAGCTTATAGGCAAAGCGGGCTGGGATGTGGGTTTTGGGCGTGTAATAGCCCGCTGTTAGTAACAGCGACCGAATGAAAAATACCATTAATTGATTGGCCGCTGTTACTAACAGCGGCCCATTACTGTAAATTTTTTTTTTTTTGTTCTTGAATTATAAGGGTAGGCTAGAAGCATTGGTTCACCCAACAATCAGTGAAGCAATGAACAACTAAGGTAGGCTAGAAGCATGCACAGTTTATTGATTTTTTATCAACCAAAACGAAATTCAATATATTTCTTCCATACATAACTACATATGCAAAGCCATGGTTATCAGCATCAGAAAGATCATACGGAGCATGTTTGAGAATGATATCAGAAGAAGGAGGAATGTAGAAGGATTGAGGAGGGTGATAAAATGGGTTTCTTGCTAATGGATTTTTAACTGTTTTCAATTGGGAAGAAAGTAATCCTTTAAATGAGGTACTTTGATGATTTTTATTTTGGTTAAGGAAAAGTTTTGAAATTATTCTATAATTTCAATTGGGAAGAAGGTAAGTAATCACAAATTTGTGTCGCTGTAGAAGGATTGAGGGTGATAAAATGGGCTTCACTGATTGTTGGGTGAACTACTAAACTGATGCTTCTAGCTACCCTTTTAATTCAAGAACAAAAAAAAACATTTTACAGTAATGGGCCGCTGTTACTAACAGCGGCCGATCAATTAATGGTATTTTTAATTCGGTCGCTGTTACTAACAGCGGGCTATTACACGCCCAAAACCCACGTTCCAGCCCGCTTTGCCTAGAAGCTTATTTTTGCAAATACTTTGAGGGAGCTCTTATAAAAAGCCAAATATTTAAAAAAAAAAGTTTAAAAAAAAAGGTCCATGTAGGAAGGAGAGATGAGTCACCTACCCGATGTAGATGATTAGTTGACTTTCAATTCAACATTATTAAGTAAATATAAACCCATAAATAAATAAATAAATATGAATATTGGTGACAGACGCGCAATGACAAGATGTCATCGCATTTGTGAATCTGTCAGTGGCGATAGAAATTGTGACGGAGCAGCTCATTGGTAGAAGAGCTTGCAACTACACACGAGTATTCTCTATTGTCGCAAAACATGTGAGGCGTTTAGCGACAGGCAAGGGAACTTTTCCGATCCATGACGACAATAAAAATTTCAACGAAAGTCATCTTAATGATGAAGCATATAGAGACTGACTATTTCCGTCGCATGTCCGTCGCTATATGCCCTTAGCGATGCTTTTTGCGAGGAAATTGATTGTCTCTATATAAGCTTCTTTTGTAGTAAAATAGCATGTAGATTTTGCATTAAATTATTAAAAATAGTTTATATTCGACTTTGAAAAAACTTTTAAAGTCATGATTATGCAATATTAAACTCAAGCAATTAAAAATTACAAAATGGTAATAGGTTAAAAAGCTTAAAAATATTGATGTAATATTTGACTGGTCTAACCCATTGTGTAAGTTTTAACGATTAAAATGATATGCAAACATTAAACAATTAAAAGTGAGTATTATAAGTACGAAAGTAAATGTTTTATTAATCTAGTTGGAGTATTTATAGTCGAATTTGAAACTTTCATACAGATAGACTAAGGTAAAAAGAAGAGGGCTAGAAAATGAGATAGCATGAATCAAATGTAGTACCTTGCCTAGAAAATGTGATACATTTTTCAAATGAGACACGAGTTGATTCTTAAATCAATACAATAATCAAAGGCGAACTGGCATATCCAACCAGTTTTTAATTTTAATTTATGTTACTTTTTCTAATTACTTGTTAGGATAATGAATTTAGAATTTTTCTTTAAAAGTGATACTTACTCTCTAAAGAATGACAAATAAGTTTTTTATAAAGACGATAATCATAATTCTTATAAAAAAGTTGGTCCTCAATTAGAAATAGTTGCAGGGACCATGTGGCAGTTATAGGGTGGTTTCTTAATGGGGGATTAAACATGCTAAATTGATCATCTTAAAAACCCCTTGACTAAGAGTCAAGATTAAGGGAGAGTCAAGGGTTATCATGATAATATCGAAATTATAATGAAATAAATAAATAAAAATAAATGTTACCCTAACAAAATGAATTTAGAATTTTTCTTAAAAAGTGATATTTACTCTCAGAAATAAGACAAACAAGTTTTTTATAAAGACGATAATCATAATTCTAATAAAAAAAGTTGGTCCTTAATTAGAAAAAGTTAAGCACATAAAAGAAAAAACAGATGGGGAAAAGATTGAGGTTTACAAACATACAAATTTGCAGCTTACTTTTGACTGATGATGTGTTTTTGAATAAATGTGAGTGATGTTATTATGCATGCCGATGATTGTATTGGGCTTGCATTGGATCTCTCAAAAGTATAAAGCATAAAACAATAACATCATCACTCCCAAATCATATTTGGATCCTTACACTTTTTTATTTATTTCATGCCCACTTTTTTTTTTTTTTTTTACTCTTTACTTTTGCGTATTTTAAGGTAGATAATTACTTCGTTTTAAAGATTATCACATTCTTTTAATTAGATTAGGTTTGCCATAATCCAAATATTCTAACTTAATGCTTACAATTTTTGTTTTTACACTTTACTAAAGCACAACTTAATGACTTTGTTAATCTATACTAATTTTATGGTTGTTGGTTGCAGTTTACCGAATCTTGAATATCTGATAGCGCCTAAAACCCATTATAAATAAGAAATTTATTGATTTTTGAAAAGATTATAAATATACTAAACATAATCAAAGTCATCAGCTCAGGATCTCAAACATGTCAAGTCCGAAGATAAATCATACCCAAATTCACCCAAAAAACCAAAAAAAAAAATGCGCGCACTGAAATAATCTACTAAAAGATTAGACCAGACATAGTTTTCATTTTACTTATGTCTTGACTCTTGATGGTACAATAAGCTAAGCTATTACCTAAGTGAAATTTTTAAAGAAAAAAAGAATGCATATGTTTCCAGTAAAATGATAAAACCTATTTTTGCAAACATTTACGTTAGAAGTTAGTGTTAGTTATTTTAGTTTCTTACTAAACTGACTGAAAATCACTAAAAGTATAATTATTTATACTGTCTGTCCCCCATAAATTTGCCATATATATTATTATATTAGTTTTCTAGTCTTGACAATATTTTTATTTTGGACACTATATTCACTAGTTTTTTAATTTTTATATACACATTTTTCAAATTTATTTTTACTTTAATCATATTAATACAATTTGGTAGTCCCTATACTTTTTTAATACTTGTGTTAAGTATTAAATTAATTATGCAATATCTTACCCAAATAATTGTGAGTGTTAGGCAAAATAGTTTATTATATTGTACATTTGAGCTTATTTTAACACAAATAGAGGATTAGATGATCCAACCAACAAATACTAATGCTTGGTAAATTAGTTGGTTAAAACAACTAATTGTTATGAATAAATTGTTTTTGATCAAACCACTCATAACAACGGGTTCCAATCAACTGATCAAATAAGTTAATAAAATAAATTAGTTAAGTCAGCCACCGTAAAGAGCTATCAACTATTAGTCGTTTGTGAAACATCTTCAGTATTAAAGAGGTAATTAATTAAGTTGCAAGATCCAAGAAAAATCCGACCAGCATGCTTTGATGCAGGAGAAAGGGAATTGTTGAAGAGAAAGACGGAAAAAAATGCAGAAAAAGAAAGAAAGAAAAAGAAAAGAAAAAGAGGAAGAATAGGCGTTTGTTTCCGACCATATTCAAGTCTAAAGTCTGTAAAAGTATTTTAAGCTGTACTAACTTTGTCTCAAGTAGTGAAATAATAGTAATGTTCCCTCCTTATTCTTTTCAAACTTGTTCATTATTCTTTCTTTATCTCATTAAAGATTAAGGCTAATATGGAAGCTAAGATTGTCCTTTCTTGTGGGACATCTTTCTTTTTACATCCGATCAAAGTGTAAAGACACTTTACCTTTTATTATCTTCTTCTTTGGGGTGTTTGGCAATTGGCTTTTCGCTTAGTTTTTGGTTGGCTTTTGGCTTTTGGCTTGTTGGTTGGTCAAACAGCCAAAAAAAATGTTTGGTAAATGGCTTTTAAAGCAGCTGAAAGCTGGCTTTTAAGCCAAAATGAAAAAGCTGCTCCAGCTAGTTTTTAGGTTGACTTTTGGCTTGTTGGCCCACTTTTTCTCTAATAAACAGCCAACAGCCAACATTCAAATTTACCAAATATCTCCACAAACAGCTAGCTTAAAAGCCAATAAAAACATCCAACATTTCCAGCTAGTCAAACAAGCCAACTAAATAAGCCAACCGCCAACGGCCAACAGCCAATTGCCAAACACCCCCTTATCTAATTAACCACACATCATTTTATTAATCTATTTTACAAATATTCTAAAAGCAATATAGTAAATAATTTTATTATGGTGAATTGAAGTTTTTGTGTATGTAATATTGTGTATGGACCGATCCACCCGTTTTGAGCCGGATTTAATAGATAATTATTGGATCCATTTTATAATTATGGACGATGAGAAATAAACATAGATTGAATGTACTCTTACAAATCATACCTAAACGAGCATTCTAATATACACTAAAAAGGAATGAGAAGAATTTTTATTTGAATTTTATTTCGTTATTATACATACAAAAAAAGATATCATATCATAATATAAGAACATTCTAAAAATTTATGTCATAATTACTTTTAAAATTATATTATATATATATATATATATATATATATATATATATATATATATATATATATATATATATCTATTCTTATATATATATATATATATATATATATCTATATATATCTTATATATATCTATATATATATATATCATATATATATATATATATACTATATAAGGTTAGGATCAAATAAAAGGGGTGTGAAAATAGAAGGATAGGAAGGCATTTCATCCATTAGATCTTAGATCAATGGTCCATGTTGCACGCGTTTGAGAACAAGTAGGATAGGGGTGTGATGCTTTCTTCTAATATTATGTGCTATTCTGTATAACATGTGTCACTGAAAGTGGAATGTTTTCTAAATTAATGTGGTGTGCTTTCTTAGTAAATATGTGTTACTAGATCTGCTGCTATGATAATGTTTTCGAACGTTAGATCTTATCAATCAACGGTAGTTACTCCTTCCTATCCTTCCTATTTTCACACCCCTTCTCATTGGATCCTCCCCCTATATATATATATATATATATATATTATATATATATATATATATATATATATATATATATATATATATATATATATATATATATATATATATATATATATATATATATATATATATATATATATATATATATATATATATATATATATATAATATAGAAATTGTAAATTTATAAATGTACCTTATATATTCAAAGAAAATTTTCAAATGTGCAAGATATAAATTTTTGAAGAAAATAATCTTAAAAATAATAGATTGAAGGATTTGAGTTCATTTCCGTAACATTACATCTCTATATATAAGTGAAAGTTCCCTCATATAGAAATTCAAATCTAATTTATTTATCGCTTTCAATACTTCAGCGATTGGGGACAAATAAATAAACAATTTTCTAATTCAACATTGAATTTTTTTCTGCCCATGCTTTTGGCAAAAAGTTGACGAAAAAATGCCTCTGTTGCTAAAGTTGGCGGCAAAACACATTTGTCGGCAACAAGGGACGGAGGCGTTTGTATTCATTTTATTGCCATTAGCGACATAAACTTTTGTTTTTCGTTCCCGACTTGTGTGAGCGGTCTCACCGCAATGCGATCTCTCGCACAAGTTGTTACGACAAAAATCTAACATAACAAAACATGGTTTATTTAACAAGATACATATATAATTCTTGAGGTAAAAATGTAATAATATCTGTAAATTATTTATTGTAAAGTTTTAGCATCATATAACTTTTATTTTTTTTCAAAGTAAGTTTGTGGTTTTTCTATTAAGTTTGTAATCTGAATTTACACCTACAAATTCGTACATAATTTTTTTATATTATGATCAAATATTATTTGGTACATATTTTTTTTATGGGAATTTCCATGCGGTATCCCTGAGTTTTTGAATTTTCCATGTGGTAAGTGGTAACCAACACTCTTTTGAAATCCACGCTGTAACCTTGAGGTACACCCAATTATACCTTCGTGACCTTTTTACTTATTAAATGTTTGAAAACGTTAATTTAGTAAGAATGCATTGGTACCGAAAATGAATACATCAAAACACATTCCAAAATCACATTTTCACAATTTCCCTAACCCTAAAATTTCCTAATCCTAATTCCCCAAATTCAAAACACAAATTCACCAAATCTCGTATCCAAACATTACAAATTCGAGCATTAAATTGTATATACAAATTTGAAAAAAATACGGAAAAAAAATTCATTTCCGGAGAAGAGTTTGAAGAACGAATCCCAATATGATAGTAGAAGGGGAACTGAAAAAATAGGGTTTGTATTTCGGGGGAAAATGGAAAAATTAGGGTTTATGTTTTGGGAGAAAATCAAGTGTTGTATAAGCTTGTCTTGCGTGAGCTATAGGTAAAAAGGTTTTATTGGCGTACAACAATAATCGTATAATATACTAAATTAACGTTTAAGGTCAAATAAATTTATTTGGGTAAACATCATAATTATCGCGTGAAATCTTAAAAAACTTTGATTATTTCGTGGAAAACTAAAATACAAATACCTCAAGATTATGACACGGAATATTTTCTTTGTTAATTGAAAGATATTATTAATTATTGTAAAGTTAGAAGGAATGGTAGAGTGATCAAAGTATATGGTTGTTATGAAATAAAGGTTGAAGAATGTCATGATGTGGCTCGACTTTTGTGATCATAAAGCAATTTGATCCAAACATTTATAAGATTCTTCTTTTTGTTTTTACACTAACACCTATATACCTCTAGTGCACTTTCTCCTGTTGAGAGTACATACATTTTTTTTATTTTTTATTTTAGTCTTTCTATAACCAAGAAAAGAACCAAAATGGTGCAACTAGATACATTTATCGGATTTTCTATAGGCTATGTTAGGAAATGTACTTTAATTTATAAATTAATAATAAATTAAAGATATAAGTTTATGATAGAAAACCAAATTACATATGATATTCAAGAGCCTTGCTTATGTTCACCACCGAGATCTTCGATACACCAATCTTCTACACGAACAAAGTAACAAGAAGATTTTGTTGGAACTTGATATAAATTCTAGGCGAGATGCTCTTTCCTAAAACGTTATTTCCTCCCTACCACGGTGCTTGGGAACAAACCAAAAATACGTTCTGAGATACAAAGAATCACACTAATCTCCTAGTACAGTGAAATTAGAATGTCACAAGAGAAACTTAAATGGAAGGAAATATGAAAATACAACCATCAAAAGTAATCATAATAATTGTAGGAAGTTATTATACAACCATCAAAACAAAGCAAAATGTCGCACAAAAAGGTCACGGGTCGCGATAAAGGTCACGGGGCGTGACTTTTATGTTTTGACTAAAACATATAATTTCCGACCTTGGGATAATATAAATTAATTTAATTAATTAATTAATTTAATTTAATTTAATCATTTTCGATAGCCATTATACACACTAAATTCCAATAGGCTATTTGATATAGAACCAACAATAAAAGTAGAGTTAAATAATAACAAAATCAATGTGGTCACAAAATTCGACATAAATCGGATCCAAAATATATTATCTGAAATCAATCTGATTATCCTAATGGATACCTTCAAGTAATATCATACTCCCTCCGGTTCTTTTTAATTGTCCACTTTGGGTTGGGTTGCATATTAAGAAAGTGGTAGTTGGGGTATTTTAAATGATTAGAATAATTGTAAAGATGGTAATTGGGGTAATTAAGTGATTTTAATAATTGTCAAGGTGGTAGTTGGAGTATTTTAAAGAATATAAATGAGGGTATTATGGTCTTTATTTGTGTAAACACATGGTATTTAGGTAAAAAGTCTGCTAAAAATAAAAAGTGAAAAATTTAAGTAAACTGACCAAATAAAAAAAATGGACAATAGAAAAAATACTATTTGCTTCTATATGGTTCCCACCATTCATAAAGTATATATGAGATCCTTTCAAGTTCTCTTTATTGATTATTATGTTTATATAAAGTAATAGTAATAATACTATTGTACTACTAAATCGTAAAGTGCCACTTACTATCAATTGATCAATCATATGATTATTATAAGTTATAAACTAATATATACATTAAAGAACGAATAATAGAAGCACTATACAAAACAAATTAAATATAGTCTCTAATTTAAACATTGCAATTTAATTCTAATTTACATTAACTTTTTGCCAATTTAAATTTAGAGACATTAAAAAAATGCCACTAATTCATATTTGTAATGTAATAATTATCGGTTTTATTTAATGTTTCACTATAAAATGATTTAGCAACAATTTATTTAGTTTTTAGTGGCATATGTAATTGTTACTATAGTCTATTGTGATATTTGTAAGAAGTGTAACTAAATCCTATGTTGCAAAAAGTTTTTGTGTGATTTTTTAAATATGCTGCTAAAGTGTCTCCTAAATGTCACTAAATCCTCTATGAATACTATTAGCAATTTGAAATAGCGAAATTTAAATTAAATGTGGCTAAATATATTCCACTAAAAACAAATTATTCTGTAGTGACACTTTACCGGACAAACTATCCTTGCCTCATAAACAAATGAACAGGGAGATGTTCAATAACGTCAAAGAATGTTGAAAGGAATATGGTCTATAATTTACTTAACACCATTGGTATTTCCTCATCCAACCTCCCCATGTCTAATGCACTAAGCTTTGAAGATGTCTAACTTCTAAAGAACCTTATTCTAAGTTCTGATAGAGCTTTGCATATGTTGGCTAGCAGCAATTCTCGAAATGCTATAAGAATTAATTGCTAAATGTACACATCACAGTCAGTTTAGCCATGTCGATATTCCTGGCTAAATTAGAAACATATCCATCAGGATTTAAGACACTTTGAAACGACGACTATCATTTGTTATTTATTAAGTGTGTATGAGGCCTTAGGACGGATGAGTTATGATCGAATCCCTAGGTCCGCTAAATCTTGACGTGCATGATCCTTTGTTTTCCTCTATACACCCATCAATTTGTTGAAAATGTCGTCAAAAAAGTCTTCTTGATGTGCACATCATCTAAATTTGACAGATTATGTTTGTTCTCTAATATGTTAGATCGCAAAATATGTTTCTCTTCTTCCATCTAACACTATATTTGTTGATATCCACGTTATATTAAGATGCACCATCTTCAAATACCTGTAAATACCCAAAACAATCCAACTCCTGTAGCAGTTCATCTCTCGTACGAATGTTTTTCTCAACAGCTCTAAGACAGAAATTTATCCCATTTTTGCGGGTACTGGTGTTGGTTATCTAAAAATCTCCTATGTGAGTCGAACCAACACACTTTCGTGCTATGTCTTAAATATACAACCTTGGAATCCTCCATAAAGTATGGGCAAGCGTTCATGCCAGATGTACTCTACCCCGACATTATCAAATAAGCTGAGAAGTCGTTGATTGTCCACATCAACGCAGTACGAAGCTGATAGTTCTCTCTCTTAGATACGTCAAACGTTTGGATCTCATCTTCCTACAACAACTTCAAGTCGTGCGTCAATGACTATAGGTACAAGTCAATCTTATGTTCTGGATTGCTAGGACCAGAGTTGATCACCGCTAACAACATATATTAGTTCTTCATGTTCATTAAGGGCGGAAAATTATATATATGGACTTAGAATTAAGGGCCGACATGAATATTATTGACTCGAGCTGCTAAATGGGTTGAAACCATCTGTATATAATCCTAGTCACACATTATATTCTCCCTCGCAAAATGGGATATGTACATTGAATGTCAACCAGGCTTCACTGTCTGAGGGGGTGATACGTCTCTCTATCTTCTGAATGGTGTACAACATGCCACACCCTATGTGACTTGTAGTAGTCCTAGAAGCATACAACTGTTGTAACCTAGGGTCGACTCGAGGAGAAAGTAATGAAACGGCTTTCTAGGGGTCTTATCACCACCCTTGTCTGGTATCCATTTAGAAAGCCCACAAACCTCACAGAATGTCATACTCGCTATGCATCCTCAATATATCAAACACCATTAAGAGAAAAATCAATTTTCTCTACCGGCAATCCAACTAGACATAGAAAAGTCTGTCTTTAGACTTGCCATTCTTCCTATTATTGACATCTAAGGACTAAGTGTGACTTTCACAACCAGGGTACAATGGTAAGTCGGCAGTGTTCAACATACTATCTTAATTGAGGGTTCGGATCTTCTTCAATATGTAAAGACGACTGTACATTAGCGTAGACATTATCAGACTAAGGTAGAAAATGATGATGTGTATTAGGAAAATAACTCGCAGCTGCATCATACACATTTGTTCAAAGGAATTTAGCACTATGTTTTGCTGTTGCTCTTTCCTATCCACCACAATACTTGGTCCAACTTCCGATCTATTAAGAAGGTATCAATCGTAATAGTATTCTACAAAACTCTTTTTCAACAAATGATCTCTTACGACTTCTAGAGGTCTCAGTCTACGATTATTTTATCGTTTGTATGGACATTCAATCTCTTTTGGATTATTTTTCTTTGCAAATTGTATAAAATTCCTCAACTCGTTCTTAATATCTAATATTATAATCTCCTTTACCAGGGGCGAATCCAGGAAGAAATCGTCACCTGGACCAATATAAAATGATGGATTGCATAACTTATAATATTAATTTCATTTAAAAAATAACAATTTTATTACATAATTCAAAAAACAGAACCAATAATTAAAAAACATCACCCTAAAAATATTTATGAATCATTGAAAGTGAGCTCTCCTAACTTTCATTGAATTAAAGTCGTCTATGATTGAGTTGATTGTAAATTTTTCTGCAATTTCTTTTTCTATGTATACAGTTAAATAATCCGAAAGGAACATCACGATAAAATAATTCAAGTTCATTCATCCAATCTTTTTCATCAATCTCGGAAAAGTCTGTAGAGTAGTATTTCTTTGCAAGACGAAATATCTTTTCCGCATTAAAAAAATAACTTTAATGTTAAAAACAACGATTAAAAAATAAATCAGACATTAACAAGATAAAAATACAAATTAAAATTGAAAAAACAATTCTCTAATATATTTCCGGCCACATGACCCATCTAATTAATTTATTAATTTAATATATAAAAGTAAAGTTAATTCAATTTTAGTAACGAATAAAAAAACAAATTAAAATTGAAAAACAATCAAGTACATAAAAAAATTAAATCTTAAAAAATATCACACATACCAATACAAACATTATTGAATAGCAATCATATACATATTATAATCCAGGAAAAATTGTGCCACGTGTCATTCATATACACCACCCAAATTAATACAATTGTTATATTTCTTTTTTTTTTTGCATTGAATTTAACTCTTAAATATCAATTAAACTTAATAATATTGAAACTCTTAGTGTTCTCCAATTTAATTCATAAATTTAAATAAAACTCTTTGTGATCTAAATTTGATTATCTTGAAGATGAAAAGACAAAACTTTAAGGTTTTTTTAATGTCACATACATAGTTTGTCTTATTTATATGATTGAATTTTAAAGTTTGCATCCCACATACTTAAGAAAGCATAGATTGAAAGTTGAGTTTATTGATTATTTAAATTAATATGAAAAATGAGATAAAACAGGAGAAAGATATAAGTTTTTGTTTCATTGCTATGTGAATATGCAATTTTATTTCAAAAATTTTATGGGTGTAGATGTGAGATGGAACTACGCTTATCAGTCATCAATTAATAAGATCAAATTTTGAAAAGTTGATTGCAGATGAAATGAAAACAAAGAAAAAGATTTTGATGAAGATAATGTTTAATTTATATATTTTCATATTGATATGTTGTATAGTTATGTATGTCATAATAATCAAATATATGTTATTATGATGATAATTAAGTTTAGTAAGCATATGAGTAGAGTTTATTTTAAGTATTACTCCATTTTAAGTGTTAGTAAAAAATTTTAATTAAAAATATCAATATTAGGTTATTTGATAATCTTAACATAAATTGAAGATGTTTTGTATTATAATTAGTTGATATTTTTTTGTTTTGAAAAAAATTGTATAGATATAATTGTTCAAATAATATTTGTATTAATTTAAACAATGTTTGAATTAATATTATGTATTTTTTTATAAAATAGTTTTATAATCACGTGCATAGTACGGGTAAATACCTAGTAAATTATGAAAAAGGACAAAAAGAAAGAAACATCTAATCTTTATTCTCTTCTGCATAGTCTTGTACTCTTCTTCAAGAAAAAGAAAGACATAAAGAAAGAGATAAAGAGCACATAAAAATTACCAATTTACTCTTCACTTCTACTAGTCTTCTTCTTCAAGAATTAGAACCGACAACACAACACAACGCGGCAGGCGGCAGGCGGCAGGCATTCACTAGTGGAAAAAAGTTTAAGGGCTGCGGGTTTTTTTAGGGTATTGGCTGCGGTTTTGTCTCGCAGCCCTTGGAGTAGCAGCAAATGAGATTTTATAATGGGCTGCGGACATTACAACCGCAGCCCTTAGTCATTTTTCAAAATAAAAAAAAACAATTGGCTGCGGATATATATAGAACCGCAGCCCTTAGTCATCTTAGAAAATAAAAAAAAAAATTCAAAAACTAAAAACGAACCCAGATTTACGATGAACATCAAACATCAAAAAAAAACACCCAGAAAACGAAATAAAAACTCCAATCAAAACATCATAAAAACGAAATAAAAACACCCAGATCTACATGAAAACATCATAAAAACGAAATAAAAACACCCAGATCTACATGAAGGCGAAATAAAAACCTTTCCAAAATGACTAAATTAAAACACCAGAATACGAATAAGGAAGAAGAAGAGAACACCCAGAAATCGAAAAATACATCCAAAAAACGAAATTAAAAATACAATCCCAAAACGAAATTACCCAGATCTACGTTTTTTACACGAACTTAAAATACATCCAAAAACGAAATTAAAAATACAATCCCAAAAACGAAATTAAAAATACAATCCCAAAAACGAAATGAAAATTACAATCCCAAAACGAAATTACCCATATCTTCATCTTCATCTTCATCTTCCAGATCTGATAGGCTTCATCTTCAAATAACGAAAATCATGGACACTTGGGTCTTTTAAAATCAGAGAGGAATCGAAGAGAACACCCAGAAATCGAAGAAGAAGAAGGCGTTTTTCAGTTTTTTAAGAAGAAGAATGAACTTTGAGGCTTTTTTCAGTAGATTTAGGAAGAAGGCTTTGCATTAGATTAAGAAGAAGAATGAACTTTAAGGCTTTTTTCAGATTGAACGACTTGATTTTTAGAATATTGAAGAAGGAACGACTTGATTTTTAGAATATTGAAGATCCCTAATCTTAGAATATTGAAGAACGACTTGAAATCGAACAGAACTGTAGGCGTTTCTGATTTTTTAGAGAAATGAAGGCATTTCAGATTGAAGCTAGGGTTTCTTTAGAGAAATGAGTATTGAGGCTCTTAGGGTTTCTTTAGAGAAATGATACGGTTTAATTTATATGGAGGCGCCAGCTAGGGTTGTTTTTTTCTGATTTTTTTATTTTTTTTATTTTTTTAGGGTTTAGGGCTGCGGACAGATGATAAAACCGCAGCCCTTTCTATAATTTTTTTTTTCCTGATTTTTTTAATTTTGAAAGCGACTTAGGGCTGCGGACAGAATAAAAACCGCAGCCCTTTCTTTATCTTAGTTTTTGAAACACTTTTGGGCTGCGGTTAAGGGTAAAAACCGCAGCCCTTTAATAATTTTTTTTCCAGCATTTTATTACTCATATTGGTTGCGTTTTCCTAAAAACCGCAGCCAATAAGCAGCAGCCAATAGCTTTTTTTCCACTAGTGATTTTCCGGTGGGTGATGGCCGACAGCCTGAGTTTGTTGTGAATTTTTTTAAAGTGGTTTCTTTTAATTTTTAGGGTTTGTAAAATGCAATTTTAGGTTTTTAGGATAATATTTATGTTTTTTACCCTTTTATATTAATTTGTGTACAAAAAATATTTTATTTTTGGATTTTTTCATAACCCGGGCCTTGGCCCATGGAGGCCCCGGTTTGAATTCGCCCCTGTCCTTTACAATTTCGTTCATACATCCAACTTCGTTCACTACGTAAATCCATTTTTCTTCGATATCAATAACTATTTTAAAAGTCGAAAAAAAAATTTAAAAAGTTAGTCAGTAATATTTTCCGGCTAAATATATGTAAATATATTGAAATAAATACCGTATATGATTACATATAAATTAAACGATTTAATAAAACATATACTCAAATAAAATAAATAACATATATAATAACATTTATCATGATCAGTTTATGTCTAAATATAAGATGACCAACATGTAAGGTGAATAAAAATACTTCCTCCGTATTTGGTTATTTGCAACTTTTACCAAAAATGGCGTATTCTATTATTTGCAACTTTCTTTTTTTTCCATTTATAGAAAGTTTTTTATTACTTTTTTATTATCTCTCTCTTACTTTTTTATACTCTCTCTTACTTTTTAATACTCTCTCTCATACTTTTTAATACTCTCTCTTACTTTCTAATTTATAATACTATAATCCCACCCCATTAACTTCATTAATCTATTTTAATACACTACTAAAAATTTTGTCTAGGAGTCCGTGAAGAACCCCAAAGTTGCAAATAATTAAATACGGAGGAAGTATATAAGATAAATAACATCATAAATATAACAAAAACTAAATTTATAAAATATAAATAACGTAAATATCACATTTATAAAGAACATACCTTGATATTTTGTTAAAGAATAATAAAATATTTTTGAAAGAAATTTTGTGTTTTTTTAAGTCTAAGGAGAAAATATGATATTTTTGGAAGAATAATATGTGATATATTTTATAATATGATGTTATTTATAGATGAAAAATAACATTGACCGGTAATATGAAAATTCAAATCTCCGATTTTTCACCAACTACCATTCCTCCTAAAAGAGTACCGACTAACTACCAACTGAAAAGATAGTTGGATATTTTCGACTTTTTTTTTGGTCATTCAATCAGCAGTCAGTGGTCGTAAGTACCTACTAACACTTTTTAGTCAGAATAACATGGGTTACAATGAGTGGAGTTATGAGTTAAAAGTTAAGTTGCATACATCTTGCGCAATCCTTTACGATAACATTATACAACCTAGTCCAATATAGACATTAATCATGCACACAAAGTATGCAAGCCAAGACTCAAGAGGTTAATATATTAGAACAAAATGTACAATACTATATATATACTAAGTTATTAATACATGATTCAAGAACTATTACACTGATAATTCAACCTGTATACCGTTTAAGTAAGTTGCCCTTAACTAACATTGTTGCATTGTATACCATTAACCATACCACCCAATTTTATGACTAATAAACCCAACAAAACTTATGAAAAACACCAAATGAAAGAACCTCTGTCAACCAACCAGGTTTCGCCGCCAGATTTTTAGGGGCCCGGAGTGAAAGATTATTTATGGACCCCTAGGCGTAGACTTGTCTTGCCCTTGCTCAGGGCCAGCCCCGCAACCAAGTCTTCTTCTACAACATTTTAGTCCTAAAAAAGATTTGTTTATCCACCAAATCCAAAATCCCAAATTTCCCAAATGAACCCTCACATTTTTCACCTTTCTCAAATGTAACATTCAAATCAAGAGAAAAACATGAAGTAACATCCTCATCAAACTCACCCAATTCTTGATCATCATTCCCATTAAACTTACTCTTCACACTATTAGGAGAACTAAAACCCTCAAAGCTAAATATCACAATAGCATCTTCTAATATGACTTTCTCCCCATTAGAAAGCTTAATTTCCCCTGTCTCTATAGCATTCTTAACACCCTTTTGGAACCTATCATCAGTTTGCTCTATATCCTCTAAATAGAACACTTGATGAGGATTTTCTTTCAATGCATCAGCAAATCTCTTAAGATAACCATCACATGGTTCATCTCTTAGTCTTTTAGCCCTCAAATCATCATTTGAACCAAAATTGCTCAAATCTAGTGATTTGAAGCTGTTATAAGACCCAAATATAAGCTTGGCTAACTCTCTTCCAATGGCTAATTTCCCTTCTTCATCTACACCCATGAAAGCCAGCCAAGTTTCCATCTTTTTCTTCCTATTTGATCTTGTTTTTAGAATTGTGGTTGCAATTTCAGGGATTATATCTTTCTGCCATGGAACTTTTTCTTCTAAACTTAAGCATATTGCCTTTAAGTTTTCTGGGTTAAATTTGGGTTGAGGAAATGAGGTTGGTGTGTCTATGATAACCTCTGTTGCTTCACTTGATGATGCTGAGTTTGGTGTGGAGTTGGGATTGGATATAAGTTCGGGTTTTGTTTCGAGATTCGATAGGAAAAATGGGTGCTCTTTGGATGCCCATTTGGGCTCATATAGGATAGGCCAGTTACTGGTTGTGGTTGGTTTTGAATCATGAAAATGGATCTTGTGCTTATCATAGGATGATGCTGAAGTGGGAGATGAAGGAGGTGATGATGAGAAATTAATGGTGTTTTCACCAAAATTGGAGCTTTTATGAATTGTGGTGCACATTGAGTTCCATTTCTTGCAAAGTTCTTTGATTTGCACTGTTTCCTGTTGCAACAATGACAACACCAAAAATATGTTAGCTTTTGTTTAAACAATGAATACACGCAACTGAGCGGTCTTAGAGACATGAGCAAAGTCAGCAGTATATCATTGATTTCATTATAAAAATTAAATTAAATATTGTTAATAACTTGTTTTTAAAAAGCTACTCATTTCAGTCATTTTTCATTACAAATTTAAACTAGCTAAGAAAAATATAGGATTATAAATTTATTTAAGATAACTGCAAGAGGTCTACAAGGACGGTCCCATTCAAGAAGTGCAACCGTCTAAGGCCCAAGAAATTAGCAAGAGCCTCATATATTAACAAACTCCTAATAGTTCATTAGTCAAGCGTGGCTTAGTTGGTGTTGGTGATAAAGACTTAAAATCTACTAACATTAATTTTTACAATAATATTAATCCCTATTTTCCTATTAATGGTTGATCAACGACTTTAGTTATCAAAACATCAAAAAGTAAATAGGGCTCCGTAACTTTTACTCCGTCCCTAAAGATTT
Source organism: Amaranthus palmeri (assembly GCA_019776075.1). Classification (NCBI taxonomy): domain Eukaryota; kingdom Viridiplantae; phylum Streptophyta; class Magnoliopsida; order Caryophyllales; family Amaranthaceae; genus Amaranthus; species Amaranthus palmeri. The sequence goes on from JAAKBH010000515.1 coordinate 175,206, forward strand.
ATATTGACGAGTCTGAAAACAAATAAATTATAACGAGAAGTTGAGCTAAATAAATTACCTCATGATTAGTGGTGATTTGTTTGGTTTCTACTTTGCACTTTTGAAGCCATGATGGTAAGCTTGAGGTTGTGGTTGTTATTGAGTGAGTGGCAGCTAAATTTCGCACTTCTCGATGATAATTGGCGGAACAATCTATACAACAAATGAGCTCCTTATCAATATTATTTTCAATTAGTGGCCACCTCATACGCTCTACTGAGACATCACTTTTCTTTTCCCCCTGTAATGAACTGAAAACAAGCAGGAAAAACGGCAGGATTAGCACTAATACAACAAAAAAACCATGATTGGTGGTTAATATAAATAAAACAATAGAAAAATTGATATTAATAATTCCACGTTACTTTTCAACTATTTATTGTGAATAATCAAACTTTTGAATAATTTTCTAATAATCTAACCCTTGTTATACATTTGCCCAAAACATACTATATTTATTACTAATAATAGGTAATAATAGGGTATCTTGCTAGCAAACTAAGAAAATTGTTGGATTATCTACAACAAATGAAAGTAAAATGTTGGATTATTAGAAAATAATCTAAAGGTGATATTATTCACATATGACGAGCAAAACATTACATTATTAATGCCAATTTTTCAAAAAATTAATACTTTATTCATTACCTATCGAGATTGAGGCTAAGATCCAAACTTCCTGCAGGAATAGTAAGAGGATAAAGATCCAAAAGTGTTTCCAAAGAAGGAATTCCTGATTTACACTTCAAATAAGATTTAAAAGTAGCAATACCCATAAGCCATAATCTTCCCCCAATATCCAAATTACCAAAAACTAATCTCCTTAAACCCATCACAATATAATCAATATTAGCCCAATAACAATGTCTCCTTTCTTCACCATAATAAGCCCAATATTCAGCCACCCATTTAAGATCACCTAAATACAAAACTACCCCTCTTCCAATACACCCTTTTAACATACATCTAATCTCTCCAAACTTCAAATCAATCTCTTCCCTTGAAAGATTCTTCATAATAGATAATGGGTAATTTAGGAAATGTACATATCTTAACTCTAATGGTACATTTATATCTCCTCTTTCAACCCTTTCTTTAACTCCTTTTACTACACTTTCACAACTATTTAAAAACTCTCCTACTAGTACAATACTCATTTTCTCTTTTCTTTTAGCCCACATGTTAATCATGTTTGAAACATCTTCACTTGAAGATGGTATAATTGTACCAAAATTTTGATTAATGGTAGATTGAGTAGAAGTATCTAATGAAACAAGGTTAGACTTAACATGGGTACTAGAAAAACCAGCTTCCCTCATAACCCTACTAACACTAGGATCATCAAGGATGGATATAACAAGTTGTTCAGTCTCAATCTTTAAGGCTAGAATGGGCTGTTGTTGGGTTTCAATAGACCCACGTCGTTGATGGGCTTGGGCCCGTTTAAAGGCAGCCATTAGGGCATTTGCAAGAGAAGGATAGTGAGGATGTGGGCCAAGGATCGGGTTTGGAGTAATGCTGGATAGGCGGTTTAAAGCAACGTTAAAACAAAGCTCTAAAGCCTTGCATTGAAGAGGATGTGGGTGAGATTTTAAGCAGGCGGATTTAAGAAGACCCGCAGGTGAAGATAACATAATGGTAGCGATATGGATTGGTGTAACTTGTGCATGGTTTCTTGTTCTTGCAAGATTTATTGCTTGCTTGACAATGGCGGTAACTTCTGGTGTTAGGGATTGTAGTATGCTACAACCTCCTGTACGCATTATGATTGTTTAAATTGGGACTGAAAATAAATAATAATTTTGAGGAAGGAATTAAGAGAAAGAAAGAAAGTTAAGTTTTGGTAAGAAGATAAAGGGTATAAGTAGAATAAGAAGGGAATGTGTTTGTTATGCTTTGCTTGTGGGATGAAGAAATAGTAAAAATGTAAAGATTTAATGTATGTTGGAAAGTGGAATGCATGTGAATCAAAGTGAAGCTGCTGTTCTTTTTTTCATGGGTTTTTGAACTCTTATCTATAAATCTATAAATAGCACTATATCAAAATATAGCTTTTTTAAAGTAAAAGAAAACATCTTCTCAAAAAAAAAAAAGTAAAAGAAAACATTGCTCTCATAGTCTCATTATACTTCCTCCGTTTCGAAATACTCGCTACATTTTGATTTTGTGCACTATTCATCGTTCAAACTTATTTTATAAATTGCGACTAATGTGTAAGTAAAAATATAGTCAAGTGGGATCTTGTTTGAATCGTCTAATCGCATATTTTCATGATATTAAATTTTTATAATTTTAAGATAAGTGTAGTTTAAGATATTAATGAATAAAATTATACATTGAATTGCGTAAAAAAGTGAAATGTAACAAGTATTATGGAACGGAGGAAATATTAATTACCTTAAAGTTTCATTAAAAAAATACCTTGTCAAATTGGTATAATGATGCTATTATTTACGTTTTAAGTATATATATTGTTTGATAAATTATTATCGGAATTACTGTGCAGTATATATGATGTATTGTTTATAAAAGCATATTGCGAAATGCATGATGTAGTATGTAGAAATTATACTGCATAATAAATTATATTTATTATTCTAACTATACTGTGATTTAAGAAATTATTGGAAGTAAATAATTACCTTTTTTTTAGCAATTGTTTTTAAAACTGAAATGACATGAAATTTATTTAATAGATCATTAAAAATCAATCATTTACATAGTTAGACTACCATAATTACAATTTTGCATTTTAGAAAACTAATCAAAAATATTGAACCAAATGGTAATTTGGCAACAAAAAAACTAATGCAAAAAAGTAGCCAATTGTAATCAGTCTCTAGGCAATCAGACTATCTCAGCTACCAAATATAGTGCAACAAAAATCTGTAAACTTAAAACATTGTCTGATTTCCGGTAACGCAATTATTCCTTTTTTAAAATGTATATTAACACTTTAAAAATGTATTCCAATTACGCTAATATATATAAATGTATTGTTTAAAAATTTATACTATGAAATATATAATGTATTGTGTGGAAAACTATATTGTTTGATATATTATCAAAATTATAGTGTAATATATATGATGTACTGTTTAAAAAAGTATACTGCGAAATGTATAATGTATATGTAGAAAATTATATTGCATCATAAATTACATTTATTCCAATTATACTGCAATTTAGGTAATTACTTAAAATATGTAATTGCCTTTTTTTCGAGCAATTATTCTTTAAAACTGAAATAACATAAAATTTATTTAATAAATCATTCATATTGTTAGACTATTATAATTAGAATTTTAAATTTTAGAAAAAATAATAATTCCGTTGGTGGGCAGCTTATAACCAGCTTAGTCTAAAGCTAATTATTGGATGATTGGAAGGTGGTTACCTTTAAACTTTATAGCTTTAGGTTTGATTAAGGCACTCACATTAGAAATCCAACATTCAGCCTTTTATTAATTTTTATATTTGCATTAAAGTCATATTTGCACCTTATTCTGCTCCTATTGTCCAAATGCTAGAACAACTTTATGATGTGGGGTTATTTTTATTTTCTTTTTTTAAAAGGGCTGTCAAAAATTAAGATTTGTAGTTGTCTTTTCAAATTGATTTCTCTTTAATTTCGAACAGTTAAATATTTTATTTAGAAAATATTAGTTAATAACGGTTATGTGTAATTAGTTAATAGCTATAAAAGATAAAAATGAAAATAACAAAATAATCAAAGTAAAAAAAGAAAAATATAAAAGTATATAAAAATATTCCTCGAGCCGGGGGACTCAGTTTGGGTCGCGCTCTCCTGTATGGGTATGAGTTGCCGCCGTCTTTCCCTCCCCAGACCCTGCCCATAGTTTTCTATGAGCGGGATACACTGGGTTGGATGATGATGATGATGATAATAAAAATAGGTCAAAGAAAATATATCATCTTCAACAAGTAATCAAGGTCTTTTAATTTATTCGAATTTATACTTTAAAATTTATCTTCGTACTTATTGTTTCATAATATACACATTATGTTATTTATGTTATATAATAAAATAATAATATTTAATAATATATGAATAGTACATCAGATTATTTTTTTTTCTTGTTACTTAATTGATTAATAATATATGCTATATGTTAATAATAATATAAATACTAACTGTTTTATGATATTGCATCAAATTATAATTAAATAACAATGTATAATTATATATGTTATCATATATCAAATTAAAAATTAATGTTAATTATTACTGATTTTCACTCAGTAATTTTTCCATTTAAGCCAGTGGCCATTTTTTATTATTTAGATTTTTTCTTTGAATTTTTTTATTTAAATATTAACTATTTGTGCAGTATGAATTTAGGTAATGATAGAAGGAATATTTGAAATAAATAAGATTATTTATTAAAAAAAAAGCATACAATAAGATTATAATTAAAATTATTCCAAATATAACTGCCTGATACCCCAGAGCACACGTTCATGGCTGTTCGTACTTAGTAAGTGCGAACAGTAATAAACTGGTTAAAAAAAATCAAGTGTCTGTTCGCAGTTAGTAACTGCGAATAGATTAAACAGGCTCAAACAGTGGGCCTTTACAAAGGATGAGTACACAAAAATCAGCCAAGTAATCGGCCGCTCATATTAACAGCGGCTGATTGAGTTGACTTTTGTTGACTTTTTATCTTCTTGACGCAAAACAAGTTGTTCGCTATTAGTAACAGCGAATAGCTTATTTCAGTATTTCAGTCTGTTCGCACTTACAAAGTGCGAATAGCTCGAACCTAAAGTTTGCGGATTATACGCTTAGTTTTGGAATAAGTTTGACTATGATCTTATTGCATGCTTTTTTTTGATAAATAATCTTATTTATTTCAAATTTCCATGATAGAAGTTGGATGTAAAAGCAAAGTTCGAAAAGAGTTCATAATGTGAAATGTTTAAAAGATTGAAGAATTTATACAATTAAGTAAACAATTTGAAGTTTAAAATTAGATGTCTGTGCAAACGATGTAGAGTATAAGGCCTCTATAAGTTGTAAGAGATCATTCATCGAAAAAGTGGTTTGTTGAAAACTAATATGACTAGTAGATTCATTACAATGTTTGAAGCTAGACCCGAGCTAAGTAATGTGGTGGTTCGAGAAGAATTACAGCTGTATGATGCAGTTGCGCGTATGTTTTCCTATACACATCATCATTTTCTACCTCAGTTCGATGATGTCAATACTGATGTATAGTCAACTTTACATGATATCCCGATATTTCTTATACATTGCATTGGTTGTTGACTCGTGACACTATAATGACATTTTGAAACATCATTTGGTTTCCACCATTCTTATCACAGATAAAGTTAGTTTTCTTTTTTTTGAACAAAGATAAAGTTAGTTTTCTCAAACCTTGAATACGTTTTTGAAACTAATTTGCTAATTTAAAAATGTATTTGTGTTATTTATTAAGAAATTTTAACGCTAATAATTTAATATTAAAAATTAAGATGTTTGGATTGAGTGAACATCATTCATGACGACATGTACAGGCTTGGTTTCCAGTTAAAGAAAATGTAAAATTTGAATAAAAGATGATTATTCCAAAATTAAATGACAACTAAATTGATATGGATCTTTATTAGTTGAAATTTTGAAACAGATGCTTAATAAGTTGAAAGAAAGAATAAACATGGGCATTCCATTGGGTTACAAATATAATCCATCATATCATAAAACATATTAAAGGACTGAGATTAATTACATGTGGCATCTTCTCTATCAACACTGCCACCTGTTGGATAATGATTGGCTTTGGAAATTCATCTTTTCTCAAATTGGCATTTGCTCAAATAGGCTTTTAATTTAAGGAGGTAAGGATAATTATTGCATTTTAATTGGCTAATTATTGTATTTTAATTGGTTTACATAAATGGTCAAACTTTTTAAGAGACAACTTTATTAATCATACAAATCAACTATCCGAAATGGGAGCGAATGAGATTTGGTGAATACAAATCAACTTCTATTAAGATATTGACCATACGTTGAAATCATAAAACATATCAAAAGAGTAAGTAATTTAATTTTAAAAAATAAGTGTTCATACATATGATATTAGCAATTTTAAAAAGTAAGTAATAGGGTAATAATCTTTGACCATAAAAAAATAAAATGGCATTTAATTCAAATTGGCATTTACTCAAGTAGGCATTTAATTTAAGGAGGTAAGTAATAGGATATTGACCAAACGTTGAAAAAAAAATAATAGGCAAATTATTGCATTTTAATTGGTTTCCTCAAATAGGCATTTAATTCAAAAAAAATAAGTAAGTAAATAGGATAATTATTGCATTTTAATTGGCTAATTATTGTATTTTAATTGGTTTACATAAATGGTCAAAGGCAAATTATTGCATTTTTATTGGTTTACTCAAATAGGCATTTAATTCAAAAGAATAAGTAAGTAAATAGGCATTTAATTCAAATTGTCATTTACTCAAATAGACATTTAATTTAAGGAGGTAAGTAATAGGATATTGACCAACGTTGAAAAAAAAATAATAGGTAAATTATTGCATTTTAATTGGTTTAAATAAATGGTCAAACTTTTTAAGAGGCAACTTTATTAATCATACAAATCAACTATCCAAAATGGGAGAATGAGATTTGGTGAATACAAATCAACTCCTATTAAGATATTGACCATACGTTGAAATCATAAAGCATGTGAAAAGAGTAACTAATTTATTTTAAAAAATAAGTATTCATACATATGATATTAGCAATTGAAGAAATTCAAGCCTAAATATAAGATTTCAACGTATGGTCAATATCTTTTACATAAATGGTCAAACTTTTTAAGAGACAATTTTATAAATCATACAAATCAACTATCCAAAATGGGAGAATAAGAGATTTGGTCAATACAAAAAATGCAATAATTGTGTGTTGATTGGAGAAGCAACTATGGAAAATTAATATTACAGCATAATATTTATTACAGCATAATAATAATAATAATGGAGAGAAATTTTGTCCATATTTAAATCAGAAAATTAATATCATACGTATTTATATATCGATGCTAAAAAAAAACCGTGCGTTGCATGGGTTTCTACACTAGTATAGCTTAAAAGGTGGTGAATAATGAGTTGTTAGTAAACAACTGCACTTAAAAATATAAGGGGTAACGAGTAAATATTGTTTGTGACATATAGTTTTGAAGAAAATTCATTCACAGATTTATCACTAGATCTTTAAGATTATTTTATTTGGTTGTTTTAAAATTGTTTACAAAAAGTCTGTGTTAAACAACCACCTGGATTTGAAAATGCTAATTATCCTAATCATGTATTTAAACTAGGAAAATTTGCTCAAAATAATCCCAACTATCATCAATTAGCCATAAATAATCCCAACTATTGATTATTTTTTAATAATCCCAACTTTACCATGAGTTTGCTCGTGACATACCCTTTTACTTGTTAACCTACAATAGCAGGTAAACTAAGAAAAAAATATAAAGGAAAATAAAAATAATTTACATCCCTAATTTCCCCATCTTCACCCCTTACCCAACCTTCACTCCACTGCTAATCAACTACCCATCACCATCACAGCAACCACCAACCTTCACTACCGCCACAAACACGTGAAATCAGCTGTGAGTCGTGACTAACCAACACAACGTCCCCAGTATACTTGTCTAGAGTATCTGCAAGAGAAGCATCAATACTTTGCATATCCAAGTGATTTGTAGATCCATCTAACAGCAAAATATGGGGTTTGGACATTGATATGGAAGTAAAAACAACTCTATTGCTTTCTAACCTCTTGATAATTTTGCAATTGGAGTAAAGTGGTTATGACTAAGAAGCCCGAATTTGCCAAGCTTAGCTCGAACAGCTTTTTGTTTGCTCATCCCTTCTTGTTGTGGGTGTAAACTAAGGAGATATTGGACAAGAGTTTAATCCATTATCAGTGAAGGAGTAAGCTCAGTGGGTTCTAGGAACTAAATTTCTACGGTATAATCACTCCATTTAGCTCGAGGCTTCTTGCACCAATTCATCTTCATCCATTTTTTCTTTTGTTCTATTTCTTGGATGCTCTGCATTTGATGCCAAACCAATTCTATGAAAAACAATAAAGTAGTTTTTATTATAAACCTCATAAAGTTACTTCTTTTCATAATTTCCTTATATAATTACTTGTTGCAACCTGGTAGTTGTTTTAACTAAATCATTGATGTCTTTCCTGTCTCATAATGCCTCTTGCAAGATCAATAAGTAGCAAAAGCCAATATGTAAAAAAGTTCAGGTTGTTATATCGAGCCTTAAAAGATTAGAGATGATGTAGGAAGTATCATGAGACGTTGAGAAACAAACACAGACATAAACATTCATGATTCAAGTCACTCGAGAACAGCAGTTGCCAATTGGATGAGATGAATTCGGGTGTGCGGTTGTGCTGGTGGCGGTTTGGAGTGAATATGGCGCTGATGGTGGTGCTGATTGGTGGTGGCAGTGGTGAAGGTTGGCGGTTGTTGTGATGGTGGGCGGTAGTTGATTAGTAGTGGAGTGAAGGTTGGGTAAGTGGTGAAGAAGATGAAAATTAGGGATATAAATTATTTTTATTTTTTATTTTTACTTGGTTTACCTGCTATTGTAGGTTAACAAGTAAAAGGGTATGCCACGAGCAAACTCATGGTAAAGTTGGGATTATTAAAAAATAATCAATAGTTGGGATTATTTCTGGCTAATGGGTAATAGTTGGGATTATTTTGAGCAAATTTTCCTTTAAACTAAACAAAGCATTATACGGTTGAAACAAGTTCCAAGGGCTTGGTATGATAGATTTAGCTCACATTTACTTGAGAATATTTGAACAAACATTAACAGCAAGGCAAAGAGACACAGAACTGACTTCAAGACCATCAGCCTGCCAGCTGACCTTGAAGAGCATTTGGAAACCAAAATTAAACTGATAGAGCTTAGCTAACCTTGGAATGTCATGTCTATACAAGGGCTCAGCCAGCAAGGCCCAAGGGTAGCCCTAGTGATCCATACAAGACCCTCAGGGCTAGCACTAAGATCTTGAGTATCAATAGAAACAACAACAATTTCATATTTCAGATTTGGCCTTATGTTTTAAGAACTAATAGATTGTACGTGACTTTTAAAAGGCATAGGATGATGTTTAGGGCTTTCTTTATAGTCGTTATTTCTGTTAGAGGCCTATATAAAGGAACCTCCTCTCATTTGTAGATTTATTTAGCAATTTAATTCAATATTTCCAATTAACCTCTAGGTGATTGATAGACTGAGTGACTTTCAAGGAGGAGGAGGAACTCTTCTTACTAACCTGAGTTTGTAGGTTGTGAGTAAAGCAATACTACATTCTTGGTTGTTCCTGAGAGCCTATGTGACTGAAGCATAGGAAAACCAAGGGAGGATAGGTCTTGGTAACAGTTCTTGAAGTTCTATGTACAAGGGTTTGTACCTCTGATTAAGGCATTCTCCTTATACCAAGATTAGCCATCTCCTCAAATTGATGCAAGTTGGTATCACAGCAAGCAATATTGGGAAAATTCTTCATTCCATTTCATTCAAGAACGCAGCCATACCAGGACATACAGAAGACTCCAATAATCAGAGCAGTGCTGCACTAATAGGTTATATATATCCCTCTAATTTTTGATATTGTAGGAGTAATTTCATGTTAATTCGAATAGTAATTTGTGTTGGATGTTTTTTTTTTGAATTGATAATCAGATTTGCATAGATTGGGAGTTTTAGTAATTCTTTTTGTCATCAAAACAAGTCTGTGTGTTATGTCTGCTTAGATTTATGTTTTAGCTGTCAAGATTGGTGTCCTTGATCATTTTTTTTTTGTTACTTAGTTCTTTCTGACCCATGGATGCAAATTTAGAGGAAAGACTCAATCAATTAACTACCACTGTGGAATGTTTAGCCAATGTACACTTGCAACCTCAGGACCATAACCCACCTGTGCAGGAAGAAAAAATTGTTGAGGATAAATCCATTAGGGTTGAAGTCTTTGAATTCTGTGGCAACACTAATAATCCTAAGGAATATATATAATGGGAAAACAACCTTGAAATATTTTGATTACGAAGAAACACCTACAGACCAACGTTTTAAGATAGCTAAGGTTAAATTGGCCAAACTAGAAGTTGTATGGCTAGAGGGTTTGAAAAGACAGAGAAAAAGGGAAGGGAGGAATAAGATTGATTCTTGGGAAAAACTAAGGAAACATCTCTGGAAAAAGTATATACCAACAACCTACAAAGAACAATTGCATATGTCTTGAAACACTTTAAGGCAGGGCAACATGCCTATCACTGAGTACATACAGGACATTGAGAGGCTGGCCTTGATTTTTGATTGTAATGAATCTGAAGAAATGAGGATTGCCAAATTTTTAGGGGGTTTAAGGGAAGAATTAAAAGAGAAACTTGAAGCAATACCTGATCTTACTTATGAGGGATTATGCAGCAGTGCCATAATACAAGAAAATATGCTAATAAGAGAGTGAATACTCCCATGTTTCCAAGACCTGTGAGATCAACCAGCAACACTGTGTAGAGACTATAATTGCACCTAAGCCTAATAACCCTAAACCTGTGTCAAAGTATAAAACTAACACCCCAATAAAGGATGTTATATGTTTTAAATGCCATGGACATGGCCACTTTAAGGATGAGTGTCCTAATGCAAGGTCCTTTACTCATAGGGAATAGTCTGATATACACTACGACAGGACCTAGGGCCATGTTGGTTCAAATTGATGGAAAGGAAGAAACTGTGCTACTTCCTGCACCTTCAGACGGTCTGGAAGACACTTATGTAGTTAATAACTTAAGAACCATGGAAAGAGCTAATGAGGATACAGAGGAAGAGAGTGGGGGAGAAGGAGACACGGAGTTTATATACCCTGAGGGAGAATGATATCACTTCTAGGTTAGAAGAAACTTTCATGCCACACCTGCACTAAACATTTATACCAAAAAGAGAATATTTTCCAAACTAAGTGTAAGATTAAAGGTCATTTGAGTGATCTCATCATAGATAGGGGGAAGTGAGTCAAATTGCATTAGCAAGGAGTTAGTTAAAAGGTTACATTTATCTACCATACCTCACCCCCACCCCTATAAGCTTAGATGGCTGGGGAATAGGGTTAAGAAACAATTTATGGTGAAATTCAGTAAAGGGACTTATAGTGACAAGGTTCTTTGTGATGTATTAAACATGGATACATGCCACATCCTCCTTAGCAGACCTTGGCAGTATGATAAAGACTCTCTACACCATGGGATTACTAATGTCTATTCCATAATGACCCGGGTACCCGTTAATGACCCGCTTAATAGTTAATATATATTTATTTTTTTTAGGGTTTTATTTCAGTCTTCAGTTCAGTCACTCATTTCCCTCATGATAGTCGTTTTCTTCCGCTTAATAGTTCTCTGGCTCTGCTATACACTTTTACGGCCAAAACTCCATTTCCCGGCCGAAAATCCAGAAAATAAACTTTCATATTCCACTTTTTTTAGCTAAACTTTCAACCTTGAACTGCTCATATTTTTTAAAAAACTTTCTGTGTGTTTCTAGCTAAACTTTCATCTTTTACAAATCCATCACTAAATGATGATGTTTTGGGATTAATTGTATTAAAGCTGATATTATAGACTCAAATAGAAAATTATCTTCTTGGAATGAAGATGATGATACTCCTTGAAATTGGTTTGGTATCCAATAGTGTTTCTGAGCTTAGTCTTATGGTTTATCTCTCACTAGAAAGCTTGTTAGAGGTCTTTTTCAGGTTCAATCTCTTCGAAAAATTTATAATAAAACTATAATCAAATCTTTTAAAATAATAAACAAATAAAAATCGGGTACTCGATGTCCCGACCCGTTCAATCCGGGTACCAAGCCGAAAATCAGGTACCCGCATTAAATGGGCCGGGACACGGGCCATTAAAAAAAGGTACCCGGCTTTCCAGGTAGCCGGAAGCCGGGTACCCGGTTAGCCGGGTACCCGCTAATGAACACCCCTAGGTAAGAGCATGTAGGGTTATCTTAGTTTTATTCACTAAGGAAGTTTCTACTAATACTTTTGTAACTAATCCTAGGATAGCCAAGCTTTTAGAGGAATATAAGGATGTGTTTCCCATTGATTTGCCTAAAGGACTACCTCCAATAAGAGGGGTAGAACACCAAATTGATCTAGCATCTAGAGCCCCTCTACCAAACAAACCTACTTACAGGCTAACCCCACTAAGGCTAAGGAAATACAAAGCTAAGTAGATGAGTTACTTAACAGGGGATACATTAGGGAAAGCCTCAGTCCTTGTGTTGTTCCTACATTACTTGTGCCAAAGAAAGATGACACATCGAGAATGCACATTGATAGCAGAAGTGTAAATAACATTACCTATTAAATACATGTTTCCAATTCCTAGACTGGATGATCTGCTTGATGCGCTAGCTGGTGCAACACGGTTTAACAAGATTGATTTAAGAAGTGGCTATCATCAAATTAGAATGAAAGAGGGGGGTGAATGGAAAAGAGCTTTTTAAACCAAATATGACTTGTATGAATGGTTAGTTATGCAATTTGGGCTCACTAGTGCACCTAGTACCTTTGTGAGGCTTATGCATGAGGTTTTGAGACCATTTTTAGGAAAAAAATTTGTGGTTTATTTAGATGACATTCTCAGTTATAGTAAGGACTTTTTTTTTAAATCAGTTATAATACGGACTTGATTATACATTTAACACATTTAAGGAGTTTATATGAGGTTTTAAGGAAACAATGATTTTTCGCTAAGTTAGACAAATGTTTTTTAATGCAAGAAATACTAGTAGGTGTGGGCCAAAACTTGATGGCTTCTACCTTCCCTCAATCAGCCTTTGATAGGATAAAAACAGAAATGTGCTAAGCCTCCATACAAAGGTTACAAGATTTATCAAACCAATTGAGGTGGAATGTGATGCTAGTGGACAAGGGATAGGAACAGTTCTCCTTCAACAAGGTAGACCTAGTGCATATTTTAGTGAAAAGTTAAACAAAAGTAGGTTGAATTACTTTACTTATGACAACGAGTTCTATGCCATAGCAAGAGGCCTTACACATTGGGCACATAACTCTTGAAATTCCAAACTTTTATTTTACATTCTGACCATGAGTCTCTGAGATAAATTAATGGACAGAGTAAACTCAATGCAAGGCATGGTAAATGGGTTAAATTTTTACAATCCTTCACTTTTTCTTCAAGATATAAGGCAAGTAAAGCTAATGTGATTATTGATGCTCTTAGTTGGAGGCACCATCTCTTAGCCTTGTTAGAGACAAGAATTCTAGGTTTTGAGATGCTTAAGGAGTTGTATGCCACTGATCCAAACTTTGAACACATATATGATGCGTGTAACAACCCGTCTTTCTCAACAAGGAAAAGGTTTGCGGAAAAAGCCTTTTAGACGGTTGTCACTTACTCTTAAATAATTAAGAACAATATAAATCGTATAAACCTAAAAAGAAACCATGTGGTATAGAACGTCCTAGAGTCCCCTCTCACACTTCCAGCCCCCACGGTAGTTATCATGTAATCATCGACCATCTGTGTAGAAAAAAAAAATAAAACCACAATCAGTGGGAGTAACTAGCTGTCCTTTCCAATCATAAGACACATAACAATATCATTTCCAATTACAAAGAAGTTTAAACAATTATCAATTAGTTATATGAATATATAAATTCAATTTATAACCAGTTTTCGAGTGAAAAACAAATCTAAAATAATTAAAGCTTTCAAACAACCTAAATTGCATAAATTAATTTAAATAACTTAGTAAATCAAATAAGTATATATGTTTTCGAAAATTCCAAAACATAAATATCAAGTGGAGAAGGAACGAACGCCGGTGTTAGATGCCCACAAGATGGCCTTACACTAACACCTCCTAAGGTTTGCCGGGCGAACCCCAGTCTATAAAATAGACCTGTCTAAGAATGGTCAATTCTCCCCTAGCAGTGGATGCCTCCTTTGCCTTACACCACTGGGTACCGGGACGACAGCAATTAACCCAGGTATATATATATATCATCAGTAGCATGTTCTAACCATTTAGAGATGCCAAAACAGGCCTTACACTCTTATGGCTCCTTACTCTCACATTAAATAAAACTCAAAACTCTCGATGTAAAAACATCATCGCAAACGTTCATGAGATGCCAAAATAGGCCTTACACTCAGAACCATCATCAAAATGCTTAACACAATTATACTTTAACAAATAAATTTATTTTTTTCAAAACATAAAATTCCAACTAATAAATTCCTCTTTTATATAAATACCAAAACTAATGTTATGAGTAATGTCTGAGTTTGGGAATAAAGTCAACTCAAAATTTGACCAAGCCAACAAAAGTCAACCATATTACTAACTCTTGGCAAAGAAGTACTAATGAGAGTATTATTCTACTCAAAAGTACAACCGTGTCAACAAAACTCCTAACACATTAAAAATAAATAAATAAATAAATAAATAAATAAATAAATAAATAAATAAATAAATAAATAAATATAATCCAATAAGTCTTATCAAAATATATCCATTTTTAGTTCAAAACTATTATTTAGCAAAACTTAATAATTTCCGCTTATCTCAACTTACTTGCATTCACCAAAATAAAAATAAATAAATAAATAAACCAATAAATAAATTATAAGTTTATACATAAATATATATTTTTGTCTGAACCGATTTCAATCAAAAGCAAATGGAAGTCGAAATGTCAAACCTTACTCTTAAATGCCTAAACTAGATTATTCTTTTAAATTATTTTAATCTAACATTTATAAATAAATAACTTTCTAATCCTACCGTAAATCCCTTAGCATTATCACATTTTCTTTTAACTTATAATGTCTACCTTCTTACTACATATCTATTATTAATTTTTTGTTTTCAATTGTTATTAGTACTTCTAGACCCTTTGATAAGATATTTTCGAGATGATTAAGCATTAAGCCTATTTCATATACGATGAACATTCCACCAAATATTAATTAAAATCATGTATCAGATTAATTAACAAATGAATTAATAAGTACGGCACGACAAATATAAAATAACACATACAACAAATAATTTAATTTACGTAAATGCAAAAATAATATTAAACATGATTTTGACACAAAAATATTGAGTAATTTAGCGCGGATTATTTTAATCCCTAAAATATTTATAACTAGTTTTTTTTTTATCTTCTTTAACATGTCTAAAATTTTATATAATTATAAATAATGCTCTATATGAATTAAGAAAAGAGAAGGTGAACTAGTTACCTTTATATGAATCTAATTTGAAGAAAATAAAAAGATTATAGATAATATCTTTAGAAAATAATAACCCTCCAAGAGCCTTGTAAGGATAATTTCTTCAATACAAGTATATGACTCCGAAAAGTGTTCGACAACCTTGACTGCTAATCTTTGCTTGATTCGAGTTTGATGGATCAGATGAAGAATTATCTTTCTTTTATATATGCACAAATCGGATGTAATGAAAAAAAAGGAAAAGCAAAGAATAGTAATAATAATAATAATAATAATAATAATAATAATAATAATAATAATATAAACGTTTGTGATAATCATATTATAAACCTTGGAAAAACTCTCCACTATGCAAGCCACTTACTCCACTTTATATACTTAATTTATGGGTACTAGAAATACAATTAAATGATTAAAGACATTTAACAAAAAAAAAATTAATAATATGATGCTTCACTATTAGTAACTTATAAACATTAAACATGATGAGTCAACAAAACTCATCAATTTTATGCTAAAAACCATTACTCTTCCTCATACCGTTACTAACCAATAGGTTACTAATTTTATTTATTTGCTATGATAGATATACTATTATTAATAGATTTAATAGGTCTTGAATTTTCTATTATATGTTCCATATTTATTAATACGTATTATTATACTTGACCTTTCCATTCATTAATTTAACTACTAAAATTTCTATTCATAAATAATTTAGTTAAGTAGTTACTTATTGTATAATAATAATAAATTTAGTTAACCCCTAAACAAAGTATGAGACTATTATATTAATTTTACCCACTTAAAAAAAATAATGTTTTTATTTTAAAGTAATTTATGTCTACTACGGAATTCATACACGATAAACTAAATTATAAAGCTTACCCAAAATTTTGGGGTGTTACAATGCGTGTAAAATAGAACCTCCAAACCAGTTCCATCTACAAGAGGGTTTCTTGTTTAAAGCAAGTAGATTGTGTATTCCAAGGACCACTTTAAGACTTGTTTTAGTTAAGGAAATACATGAGGGCACATTAGGGGTTCATTTCGGCTTACAAAAGACTTTGGATGTATTGGCTAAACATTTTTATTGGCCAAAAATGTTGGGAATAGTGGACGAGTACATTCTTAGGTGTGAAGCAGGTCATAGAGCCAAGCTTACCTTCACAAGGGTGAGTACAAACCCTTGCCTATTGCTGACAAACCTTGGAAGCACATAACCAAGGATTTCATTGTAGCTTTACCTAGGAGGGGCAGAGATGCTATCATGGTAGTTGTAGATAGGTTCTCCAAAATGGCTCATTTTATTGCAGGAAACAAGGTTGATGATGCTAAATATGTTGCTAAGTTGTTTTTTTTTCGGAAATTGTGAAGCTACATGGCATTCCCAAATCCATTGTTTCTGATATGGACGGTAGGTTTCTCAGTTATTTTTGGAGCAACTTATGGAAACTCTTTGGCACTAAGCTCTTATTTAGAACCTCTCACCACCCTCAAACAAATGGGCAAACAGAGGTCACTAACAAAACCTTAGGCAACATTTTGAGGGCTATAGTGAGTACACATCCTAGAGATTAGGATGATAAATTGTGCCATGCTGAATTTGCTTATAATACTAGCCCTAGCTCAGCTACTAAGCTTTCTCCTTTTCAGTGTGTTTATGGTGTTAATCCTCTACTACCTGTTTCTATGGTTGATTTGCCCTAACAGGTTGTACCTTGAGATGGTGTACAACAAGCTGATACTATGCTCAAGATCCATGCTCAAGTAAAGCAAAATATCATCAGGGCTAGCACTAAAGTCTTGAGTATCAATACAAACAACGACAATGTCATATTTTAGATTTTGGCTTTGTGTTTTAAGAACTAATAGATGGCACATGACTTTTAAAAGGCAAAGGATGATGTTTAGACCTTTCTTTACAGCCATTATTTCTGTTAGAGGCCTATATAAAGGGACCTCCTCTCATTTGTAGATTCATTCAGCAATTTTAATTCAATATCTCCAATTAACCTTTAGGTGATTAATAGAAAGGGTGACTTTCAAGGGGGAGGAGAGTTTTCTTCCTAGCCTGAGTTTGTACATTGTGAGTGAAGCAATACTACATTCTTGGTTGTTCTTAAGAGCCTATATGAGTGGAGCATAGGAAAATCAAGGGAAGATAGGGCTTGGTAGCAGTGAAACAACAAGAGTCATATTGAAGATTAGGTCACTGATCATATCCAGTTCGTGAAGTTCTGTGTACAAGGGTTTGATCAAGGCATTCTCCTTATCACCAAGATCAGCCTCCTCATCAACTTGGTGCAAAGGTAAACTTGATAAAAAAAATTAAAAAAAAAACTTTTTATTAAAACTAAAGTTAATGATATTCTTATTGTTCAAGTAAACGTTGATGATTATCTCAAAAAAAAAGTGTATGCTGATGGTATATCGTTAGGAGTTACTATTGATTCTTTATGGAAGAAATTTTCTGATATTATGTGCAAATGCCAAAGAATTTGAAATGAGCATGATGAGTGACTTGACATTCTTTCTTGGAATTGAAATAAAGGAAAAAAAGAATGACATTTATTTATCAAAATAAGTATGTTAAAGATCTTCTAAAAAAGTACGATATAAACCAATGCAAACTTGCTAATACTCCTATGAGAACAACAATTAACCTAGATCAAGAACTTAATGATAAAAAATGTTGATCAAAGATCTTATAAAGATATGATATTTCATTATTGTATTCAACAGCTAGTCATCCAGATTTCATGTTTCGTGTTTTATGTGTTCGATTTCAAGCTAACCAAAAGAATCAGATTAAACGACTATTAAAATATCATACTAACCCTCTCTTTAAAAGTATTAACCCCTAGTTCTATTATCTATTTTCAGATGATTTAGAAACAAAATACGCATTCAAGACGGAATAAGCTAAGTTGTCGTAGATTGGCACTCTTACTTAATACTTTAGTGTCCCTCGATTTGAAAGAACATTTCTACGCTAAATAGGGATACCTCGTATTAAAGAGGGATAAAACAAACAACTTTCTCAAAACAACAAATTCATACAACGATGGTAGTTATCGACTGCATCCGACAAGACAATATACGAAAACATCATTTGAAACAGCTGATACAGCCAGGAATCAGTTCCTAAACAAAAGTATATATAGGAGACACACTGTTCACTTCAGTACAATGTACATTTATTTAGTTGGAAACCAGCAAAGGAACTGCAACACTCTGAATCTGGATTAGCTTAGTGAGTTTCTCCATCTGTTTTCTGAAAGAAAAATATTGAAACTATAAGCATACAAATACACATAACTGCCACTGCACTCTGCAGCACAATCAAAGACGGTGTTTCTTACACAATTACACAAACGATCCAATGCAAAAGTTACACGGTATTAACACAACAGAATCAGAGCAATTTTACATAAAAGATTAGAGCATGTTGAATGGCTTTGTATTCTATCCTTTGTCAAGAAGGCAACATCAACCATCTATAGAGGAAGATGCCAATCAAGAAGGAAAGAACAATAATAGAAGGGAACCGAATGAGACAGTAGGGATCTAGTGTGAATACATCGCGTTCATTATCAAACTAAAGACATGGTTATATATACATTTACAATTTACCAGGATAGGTCTATCAAGTTCATACTTACAATCTAAAACAATAAATAAATTAGACGAGCAAAAACTTTGTTAAAAGACCATAGTTGATAAGAAACTCAACAAGAAAGGACCCCACACTTTTCACTGCAAATACAATAGCTTTTCTTTTCTCTTCATAACAGCAGCTTCCATCTACTCATAAGCCCCAATTCTCTTAGCAAACTCATTTCAACAACGAACGTGCATAACATTCTGTAACAAAATGATTATCAGAACTATTGATGTTCTAGATAGAAAATGACCAGCCATAAACCCAGCCCTATTCATGTACTATTCTACTACTATATTACTAGTCGACTCAGCTTTTTAGTTTTAAGAGGCGCGAGGCGCAAAAGGTCTTATCTTTCCGAGCCGCGAGGCACAAGGAAAAGGCGCGAAGTTTCCATATGCGAGGCACACAATTTCACTAAAAGGCTCTAAACTCAATTTTAAAACATATTCAATAGTTAAACCAACATGAAATATCTCTAATTATATATAATAACATTTATGAAAATTTGATATTAATAATTTTTCCACTGTGACGAATCAAACAAGATCATATTTGACTATGTTTTAACTTATTGATTAAAAATTAATCACTAATTACGGATGATGAATAAATAATGCAATGTTTTTAACGTTGCAAATAATTTAAGGAAGTACAAGTTAGATACAGCCATAAGGTAATATAGTTCTAAGTTGACCATATTCTCTTGAAGGATCCAAAGGGTATGAGATGCATTAGGCATTAATGAAATCATTGTTCAACTTCAAATAAAGGGACTTTTTTCTCTGTTAAATTAAAAATAAAAATCTATTTCTTTAAGGGTAATCCAGTAATTCAAGCAAACGTAAGTATTTCAGTTCCTAAAACTTAAAAAAAGCAAAATCAAAAAGTAACATACTAAAGGCGCACGAGGCACGAGACACATCTGGCGCGCGCCTCTCTTACGCTTCTTGTAATTCGTTGCACCTCGAGTATCTAAGTTTTTCTTGTTGCGTTGGTGCACTTCACACATAGGTGCGCCTCAAGTGCACTTTTTAAAACCAACTGAACTTGCTTTATAATCATATCAAAAAAACTTGTCTATACTTACAATAATATTCTATTATCCGAATGATATTAAGTGGCTCCCACCTAACCGGAGTTTAGCAACATATATGTAAGCAGCTAGACTTGTTAAGACAATCATTACACGAGTTTATGGTGTAAAAATGCGGTAATTGTCACAATCATGATAACGAAATGGCAGAGTAGTAAAAAGCCCCAAATTTGCAACCAAAACAAAAGGAAAAGGTCCAACAAATGTTTATGTTGTCAAACAGAGTAGTAAAAACCTAATAACCCAAACTCGGAACCCCAATGTCTAACTTATTAGTATCCTTTCCACGGTTAAACAAAAAAGAAAATAAAAGAAATCTTAAGAAACTTGTCTCATTATTTATGTTTTCCAACATGTTAAGAAACTTGTGCTATGACTTGATATTTGGGGGTAATGGTTTACGAAAGGGTAATTAGATAATTTCCATATTAGGAGTAACTTGGGGGATAAGCTAGTTTTAAGTGGTAGTTTTCTTTTAGATAAGGGGAATTAGAGCTCATTATCATCATGAATATTGTTAAACACTTGATGGATGGGTTTTACTCATATTAGGAGACCTCAAGCTTCTCGAACTGCTTGATCTATCTTTCGTTCCTTTGTAATCTTTCTTTAATCATCATTTTAATAGTATAATTTCTGTTTTGTCATTTTATCATTTTAGTTTCTATTTTACTGTTTTAGTCCAAATTATCGGTTCATAACAACTTGTTTCATTAATTATTTTTTCCAACATGTTAAAGGTATAGCAAGAACGTCAATATGATCCCTCAATCAAGAATCACATACTTACATATTGATACTATATCAGAATAAACAACAAAAAAATTGCATTTGCTGACTTAGTAATGTATTCCTATTACTAATTTATTATATTAACTAATGCACCAATTTAAACTTTTCCTAAAAACCACATCTATCCAAATTATGAACAAGATGCTGGATGTAACACAAAATACAAGGTCACACCATGTTGTCGGAGGAGTCCTATGAAGAATCTATAACAGGCAGTCATTCATAATCATATAACTCGTGATAATTGATATCGATATTTTTTAAATAGTACGAATACTTAAACCGTTCAATGATTAAAATTTGCAAAGGATTGTTTATTAAAACCAAAGAAAAAGGCAATTCATAGATATACCTTTTCAGTAGCTTCTTTTTCTTTCTGAGCTTTCTCCTTGTCAGCCTTCTGCTTTAGTTTTTCCAACCTTTCCTTCTCCATTTTCTATTAAGCCCACAAGTCATACAATCATTAACACAGCTCAATACACAACAATTTTCAAATAGTTAAAACAATTTCACCAAAAATTAAGGAATCAAATAGAATGAACAAAGGAATATATGTAAAATATTCTAAACATCAAAAATCTCAATGTTACTCTGAGATATGGTCGACTAGTCACATTATATAATTCATCATGTTAGAATATAGAATATTGTTAGAATATAGAATAATAAGTAATATTTTGTTATATTTCTTTTTAGGCAACATTATATTTAGGAAATATTTTCATTCCTAGATTAGTGATTAGTCTCTTGTATATAATCAGCTTTATATTCATCATGAAAGTAATACAAAAGTATTCAGCCCATTCTAAACCCTAATTTCTGTTTATTTCCGCTCTTTACATCATATAAATTCCAACCTTCATCATATAAATTATCTGTGGATAAATACAAAATAAGAATATTTCATCCTATTCAAGCTAAATTATTTGACTTTTGATACAGTTCAATATTCTTTAACTTGTATTTTATACGCAATCTACAAGTTATAACTAATGCAAAGGTGATTAATATAACTTTATATTATTTTTTAGGGAAAATTGTTAGAAAACACCTAGAAAAAGCTTATTTTTGTGAAAAATTACCTAGAACAATTTTTTTTGTCAAAAATTACTAAAAAATTTGTTTTTATTGACAAAGACTACCTACTAACAGTTACCGTCCAAATTTCCATTAGTAAACCAAGATTTAACCAAGAAAATGTTTATTGTTTACCATTAGCAATGGAGATAAGATGGGATTTAAGAGAAGTTTGATAATCTAAGCAAACCCCATTAAAGAGGTCGACAATCTGAGAGGTATCAAAATTCTTCAACAAATTAACCAGTCGTTTCATACAACAAATTGCATATTACCTCAGAAGGAGATTCATCGACTTTGGGAGGTTGAAAAATCGGAAATGAAGAAGTCTCAACCAAAGTTGCTTTGATGGGTTTCAATAAAAATTTCCAGAATTTCACTCTCTGGTAAATATGTTCTTGTTTAAATTGCAAATGCGCAGCACTCAATGTGTTAGTTTGTTAGATAAATGGCTCTATTGACTGTAAATTATACAACATTTTGAGAAAAGATTAATAGGACTGTTAGTTTGGAATAAGATATAATAGTTAGACATGAGTGCACCTGACAATTGGATAGGAAAGTGGGAAGTGAGCTGTGAAGAAAATTTGTGGAAGAAGCCATGGATGACAGTCACAAATGGCCAATGTTACTGATACCAATCTACCATAAAGCTTCCATTGAAAAAACATAAGAATTCCTTTTTTTTTCAAAATCTTGATTTACTAACAGAAATTTGACGGTAACCGTTAATAGGTACTCTAGGGAGTCACAAATTTTATTTCTTTGAAAATTGGATGCAACTGTAAATCATCGATCAAATTTGCGTTCCGAAGATAGATGAAACTGAAATGCAATCGAAGTGAAATAAAAATAAAAATACAGCAAACGAAAATGATTACTAAATCATTGTAGAAAATTATAATCTGTCATTGATTGGCAATCCTTGAATTTGTAGGGATGAAAAAGGAGGAAAAGAAAGGATTTACACCAATAGAGAAAGAGATTTAGAACAAACCTGAATGTAAACGGTCTCTTTAGCGCGCTCTTCTTCGCTGAGAACACGGCCTCCTCTTCCATCAGATGAATAGCAAGCGAAGAAAGAAGCCCTCGGAGCAACTCCTTCCACTACACGACGAAGTGACGAAGAAGAAGCCATTCTTGCTATGGATCTCATCGCCATAGTTGATGATGACTGTTGATGATTTCTTCACGGTATCAGTTTGTCACTGTCGATCACTTTTTCTTTGAGTTGTCTTTCTAGAACTTTAATTGAACAACGACGACTTCTATAGCTAGTTACCAGGTACCTATAGGGACATGTATTCAGTGCTTAAAACCCTACTCGGACAATTTTCGTGGGCCATCGCTTTTGATATATTGGATCAAAATGGAGGTATTCGGACGAAAATTTGAAAAAACAAAAACCCCAGAACCTGGCCAAGACTGTCTCAAATTGAGATTAAGAGTGGGTCAGCCTAATTCGCGGGTATAACAACATATAGTAGATACTCTCTTGAGAGACCTTCTTTTCTAGAGACGGCTCTCAAGAGCCCATCCTACTTTCCTGTTTTAGTAAATATGGTTTTTTTTTTAAAATTTAAACATTAGGTTGGCTTAATTTTGAGACGTCTTTTATAAAGACGGTCTCAAGTAAGAATTTGTTTTATAGTATAGACGTTGTTCAAAGCCCAGTTCATATCTCCCTTTTAAACTCTTTTTTATTAAAAAAACCATCAAATTCAGTTTTTTTTTATTAAAAAAACCACCAATGTTGAAGAAGATTGAAAACCATCAAATTTAGTTTTTTTTTTTTTTTATAAATTGGGTGAGCCCAAAACATGAGATGTCTATTGTATAGACTGTTTCAAGTAAGAATTTGTGTTTAAAAAGGTATCAATTTTGACCATAAAATTATAAATTCGAACGTCAAGTAAATATATCAATTCAATTAAAGTAATAATTTTTAATTTCAACATATATATAAGTGATCAATTTTGAGTTGAACTAATCAATTTCTACCTAAATATGGTTCTGTTTTACGATTTTTTAGATCGAAGTTATATAAAATTGTATTATTCAATCATTCTATGGTTGAATTTCAAACAATCAATGACTGGTCAATAAAACTATCAATAATAGCGTTATACTCCCTCCGTTCCTTTTTGTTTTTCCACCTTTTTAAAACGGGTAGTTCCATAAGTTTTTCCATTTTTGAAAAGTTTTCATCCCACTTTTACCCCTTAAAACCCCACTTTCTTTACTTCACACTACTATTTAATTATTTTCTCTCTCATACTTCCAATACAATCATTACATTACACTATTATTTAATTATTTTTTCTTAAATACTTCCAATACAATCATTACTTCCCACTACTATAATTAAAATAATACCCATTATCACCAAAGATTCCATTTTTCTTAATCTTGGTGAAAAACCCAAATAGGAACATCAAAAAGGAACAGAGGGAGTAACTATTAACATATTAAATTTAAATTAAATGTTATACATATATCTATACAACTTGAATACTTATTTTTATAACGATAACTGATGATTAGAAGTTCAAATTTGAGTTAGATAAAACATCATTGTCAAATTATATGTCATAATTTAACTATAAACATATTCAATCTATAATCAATAAATGTATCTATCTATAAATAACTACTAATGAAGAAACAAGACTGACACGTGTACTCTTAGCGAAAATTTTCCCGCTCATTTTTGTATTGACGCGGCATTTGAATTTGCAGTGAAAAATTTTATTTTTTTTTTGGCAAATAAAAAACTTTTTCATTTACCAGAAAATACATATACATCAAGTCAAGGACCTCGTAATTTGCAGTGAAAATTATTTCTTAATATAGTACAATTAATTTAATGTGCATAGGAAGATTTCATAAGCAATATTATTTCCAAAGTATTTAACTTGGTAAAAGTGAATAACTTCTTGATATAGCAACATGAAACATGACTAAATTTGTAAACTAGAATTATTTTTCAATATTATTTCCAATATTATTTCCAAAATAAAAGAGAATAATATCTTGATATAACAAAAAAATTTTCAAGATTATTTACCAACTGTAGAATAATTATAATTATATTTTCATAATTATACTGATATAATAATTCATGTCAATGCTACTTATTTACTTCATACTTCTATTTGTTAAAAAATGAGTTTTATTTAATAATGGTTAATTTCACCTATAAATAATTTTTAAGAAAAATAATTATTTGAACAATAATATTAAAGATCTTTAAAATGAGATCAACGATGAACATTCATTATAATCTTTAAAACAAATATTATAATAATAAAAAAATAATAATATCTCTCTAAGTTCTCTCTCTCTCTCTCTCTCTCTCTCTCTCTCTCTCTCTCTCTCCAAGTTTGAGATCCTAAGTGAGTTTTGTCCCCGTCTGAGGGTTTCTGTCTTTCTATGGAGAATGTCATTTTGTCACAACTTCCTGAGGAGAGTAAGTGTAGTTAGTTTGGAATGGTGGAGAGGGAGAGAGAGTCGTCTCCTAATGGCGGTGAGGGTAATGAGGATATCATTCTTGAATCCAAGAATAGTCAGGGGTGAATCTTTGTCTCAGACGAGGGAGAAAGGATTGGAGAAAGAAGGCTTAGAGGAGGACGATAATGTTGCATGGATTAAGGAGGGTGTGGAGGCAAACGTAGATGATGACAGGATCAGGTTGGGTCTTGTGGGTAGATTATGGTCATCAAGAGTTTCAAATCCTAATGCATTCGTTTCTACAATGAAGAATGTATGGGCGGTGAAGTATGGTGTCGAATTTGTCAATATTAGTAGAAACCTTTATCAATTTTTCAATTTTTTCATTGCCGGGATAAGGAGAAGATCATGGCGGTCAATCTTGGCAATTTGATAGATATCCTCTCCTTCTTGAAAAAATGGATAAGGGGGACAAACCCTCGGATTTACAAATCTTTACGTTGCCGATGTGGGTTCGTTTCTACGATATCCCGTTCAAAGGACATGGCAATGATGATAATGCGAGGATGTTGGGAAATAAGGGAGGATCGTTTGTGGCTTTGTCGAGACCAAGCCGTAATTTTATGGAAAAGTCGATGAGGGTTAGAGTCTTGATCGATGTTCGTAAGCCGTTAGTGGATATTGATGTTGGGAAATAAGTATCAGCGTTTGCCAATGATTTGTTTTTTTATGGACGTCTCGAGCATGGTTCTAATGAGTGTGTGGAGATTAATGGTGATTGTACGCCTAAAAAACGTTTTGGGTCACTTTTGCGTGCATCACCATGGAAATCAAATAGTGATGATGATAATGGGGCGTAAAGGGGTCCCCTTTGCGTTCATTACAAGGAAAGGCGATAGGGAGGGTTGTAAAATGACGAGGCACATTATGGAGGAGGTAATGGATATCTTTAAGAAAGTTTCTATTGAGTCTGAAGGAGTTATTGTAGGGGTAGAGAATTTGCTTCACCCTCAAGGTAGGGATGTTGAGAAGGCTCCTGGTGTTCTTGTGCCTATTAGGGAGGAAGAGATTTCACTGATAAAGCATTGCTCCAATGAGGATAATATGGCAGGTTATGTTCAGCAGCTTGGGGGGTTATCTTCGGAGGTTACTTCAAATAGTGATGGGGCTGGGTTAGTGGGTGCTTTGTATGCCGATGGAGATGATGCTGGGTTGCCTTGTAGTGCTTCTTTGCATGGTAATGGTGTCAATGGGAATATGGGTAAGGTGAGTCAGGATGGGACGCCTACTGTTTGTTATTGGAAACGTTGTACCCGAAACAATGACAATCTAGTATTGGTAGTTGTAGATTCTTGTTCTAGCATTAGGAAGCGATCCATTTACAAAAGGATTGAGTGGGAAGGTATGATGGGTTACGAAACATAGGCTCAAAAACGGCGTATTGATAATATGGAGGTTGATGGCATTGGCGAGGTAGCTATTTTGGATGTGGCGGGCCCCACTTCAAGGGCTCTCCCGGAATTATGAGTCGCTTATTATTTTGGAATTGCCGAGGGTTAGGGAATCCCGAGGCGGTTCGTTCTTTGATGGATCTTGTCCGTCTAAATTCTCCGGAAATTATTTTTCTTTGCGAAACGAAGCGATGGGACTCCGAGATGGTTAAGATTCTTCGACGATTGAATTTTGATAAAGGTGTATGGGTGGACGCTGTGGGAAGGGCTGGTGACGTTGCTCTTTTGTGTACTAATGATGTTGATATTTGTATTAGGTCAAAGGACCAAAGATACATTGATTTTGAAGTGAAGGGTGAATCGGGTGCTTATTGGCGTGGCACTGGGGTTTACGGGTGGTCTGACTCGGGTGAGAAATGGCGTACGTGGAAGTTAATAAGGAACCTTGGTGGTGCTTTGCATATTTCGTGGCTTTTGGTGGGGGACTTCAATGAAGTTTTATTTGAGAATGAAAAACAGGTGGGTAATCCTTGTGATTTTTCTTCCATGTCAGGTTTTTGAGAGGTCGTTGATACGTGTGGGTTGAAGGACATACATGGGTTTTTCTGGCTACAAATACACTTGGTCTAACAAACACGGGGATAATTTTATAGAGGAGAGGTTGGATCGGGCTTTTGCTAATGAGGAGTGGCTTGATTTATTCCCTTCTTTCTCTATTAATCATTTAGTATGGGAATCCTCAAATCAACAACCCCTTCTTATTTTGGTGAGTAAAGATATGGGCAGGGGTTTTTTGGATGTGCCTTAGGATGTGAAACCGTTCAAGTTTGAAGCTAAGTTGATGAAGAGAGTGAAAAGGCTTCGATGGACGGTTCAAACTCATTCGGTGATTGAGGAGAAGTGTCGTGTTGAGGAGGAGCTGAGGGACATCCGTAAGAAAATTGAGACTGAGGCTTGGCAACGTTGTAGACCTTTTGTGTTGCGGGATGGTGATAAGAATACAACTTACTTTCAATATCGGGCTTCTCATCGGTTTAAGCGTAATAAAATTGTTTCGTTATTAGATTCCGATGGTAGGAAGGTGGATACGCAAGAGGATATGTTACGGGTGGTTAAAGAATTCTACTCTGATCTTTTTACCTCGTCTCGCCTCGCTATTGATCGTGATCAGATTTCTTTCATTGAGCCCAGATTATCTGAGGATATGTGTGCTAGTTTATTACGTCCATATGTTAAGGATGAGGTTTTGGTTGCTTTAAAAAGTATGCACCCGGGAAATTCGTTAGGTCTCGATGGTCTTCTGGCCTTGTTTTATAATAAGTTCTGGGGGTGGTGGGTGAAGAAGTTAGTAGCATGGTCATTCGGTTTCTCAATTTTGGGGGCGTGCCGAATCATCTTAATGATACTAATATCGTATTAATTCCAAAAGTTAAGAATCCGAAAGATATGAAAGATTTGCGTCCAATTAGTTTGTGCAATATCTCTTATAAGCTCATCTCTAAGGTCTTAGCTAATAGGTTAAAGGCTTTTCTTCCGCTTATCATCGATGATAGTCAGAGTGCTTTTGTGCCCCAAGCAGCTTATCACGGATAACATCCTTTCGGCTTCTGAGGTGTTCCACTTCATGAGGATTAGTTCGGCTCGCAAGCGTGGATACATGGCTCTAAAACATGATATGGGCAAAGCATATGATAGGGTTGAGTGGTATTATCTTCGGTGTATTATGTTGAGATTGGGCTTTCCGATTATGTGGGTTGAGCGGGTTATGGAGTGCGTTTCTTCAGTCTCTTACTCTTTTATGGTTAACAGTCAGCTCAATGATCCTTTGCGCCCTCAAAGAGGTCTTCGTCAAGGGGATCCTCTCTCTCCTTATTTGTTTTCCTTTGTGTTGAGGGTCTTGGAGCTTTGATTAAAAAAGGTCATTATTCGGGTTTGTTGAGTGGTATTTCTATTTCGAGGAGGCTCCAATAATTTCCCATTTGTTTTTTGCCGATGATAGTATCATTTTCACTCATGCTTCATTCAAAGAGGCTAAGACTATACATGGTATTTTAAAACACTATTCATAGTATTTTAAAACACGACGAGGAGCTTTCTTACAATAGGAAACTAGAGCCTCGAGTCCGTAGTAGCATTAATAGTATTTTGGGCTTCGTGGAAGTTTTTATACACGACAAATATTTGGGTCTTCCTACGGTGTTTGATAAATCCCAGAAGATATCTTTTGAGGCTATTCGGGATAGAATAGGGAAGAAACTTCAGGGGTGGAAGGAAAAGTTGTTGTCGCAGGCGGATAAAGAGGTTCTTAAAAACTTTACATCAAGACATATCTAACAAGATCTCACATGAATATATTTTATCTTCAATATATACTTCAAATATATAACTTAAATTTTTTTCTCTTAAAATGGACAAACTTACTTCAAATATGTAACTTAAATTTTTTTCTCTTAAAAATGGACAAACTTAAAGTGGACAAACAAAAAAGAAATCCGAGGAAGTAGTTTTCATATTCAAGTCTGAACATTGAGTTTATAAAGGAGAAATTAGAGCAAACAAGGCGTGAAGTCAGAAAATGAAGAATAAAAGTTGAAAAATGAAAATAGAAAGTTTAAACTGAAAATGAAACAAGGGTTTTAGGGCCTTTGGGCTATTTGAAACCCAAAAAATAAAATAACCTCTTTTAGAAGCGGGTTAGCAGTACCCGTTGAAATTTTTACTCGATGCATGACTCGAGAGGGCTGAGCAAAACTATAGGATAATCCATTTATTCGATGATTCGATCTGATATTCGATTCGATTTTTAGGATATCCGATTCGAAAATTCGGATATCTAATACAAATTCGAATATCAATGTTTGTAAATTCTAATATCTGAATATCCGACATTTTTTTGAATTGTCCGATATCGGATATCGAATATCCGAAATTATTTCGGATAGTCGGATATCGGATATCCGCAAATTATAAATAATTTTGAATATCCGTTATTCATAAGAATAAAATTATTTTATAAATAAATTCTTTTGACTAAATTCGGATATCAGATACCAAATATTTCGAATATCCGACTGGAATTTTTCAACCTTTTCTCATAGGCATCGGATATAGGTTATCGAATATCCGAGTCGGATCGAATTGAATATCGGATATCGGATATCAGATATCAGATATCGGATATCCGATCCGACTGCATGTCTCGGATCAGATATCTGATTATGCTCCCCTCAGACTCGACCAATCACCCATAGGTTATAATTTTTTTTTTTTTTTCTAAAATTTGAACCATCATTTATTATACGGGTCGAGGGGCCAACAAGCCGGATCAACCGAATGGGAATTCTTTTAACGCCCCTACTAATAAAATACACAACTTAGAAAGTTAGAAGCGAATAACTTCCAACGTTAAAAAATAAAACGAATAATTTTGAGGGAAACCGTGACTGATCTGAAAACATGTATCATCCCAGCAGAGGCGGTGTCCGTGGTGGACGAGATCGTAAGTGCGCCTCTCCTTTTTTCTCCTGAACTACTCGGTTACCTAATCAATACCTTTAAATTTTTGTGCTAGCTTGATTAGTTTCCGTTTTCAATATTCATTTGGTTCAGAAACCCTAATTTTTGGGTTCTAGTTTTGGTAGATTTGTGAATTTTTGCTTCTTGTTGATATTTTTTTCATGTCTGGATATCATGGTTTCTACTAGGTTGTTATGGTTGTTGAAACTCAACAACCATGTGAATGGGAAAAAGATTGAGAGGATAAGAATTTCAGGAAAGGAGAAGAAATCTAGAAGAAGAGAAGTTTTATTTCATTTTATTTTCCATTTACTCTAATACAACATTGTATCCTTTTTATACTACAAAGACTCACTAATTACAATCTTAATACCAAATATACCTATAACATACTTTCCCCCTTCAAAAGACGTGTCCCCAAGTCTATGTTAAGAAATCTAAACAAAAATACAAGACAACTTTTAACTAGAACTAAACACTACAAAAAAAAAAAGCCCAAAACAGTGAGAAATGAAGTAAGATCAATCTCGGTAATTTCTGATTCCATGCCAAATGAGTTCGAGCAACATATTTGAAACTCAATATTAGTCGAATCTTGTTTGCCGATAAATGAGCCAATATCATTTGCGTTGAAACTTGTGCTACAATACTTTCATTTTCCCCAACACTTGCTTGAATTTTAAGAGTTACATTGTTATTTTGAGACTCGGATTGTTGATAATGATCAAGTAACAAGGCATATTTATTGTACTTATTCATCACTTCATGAATAAAACAAAAAACATGCATAGAAATCTTCTGTTTCTTGATTTTTAACAACCAAGGTGGGTCAACAATTTCTTTAGCATATTCCACCCAAACTTTTCTCTTTTTCTTGTACATCTCATATCTTCTTTTAACTTTCTTGGAGCTTGATTGCACTCTTGGCCAAGTACCCTGTTGATGAGTTTCTCTTGGAAGATTCTTAGTTTGGATATTAGAACTTTCAATTGAAGGAATTTCAAGAATTTCCCCATGTGTTGAATATAAATTTTCAGGTTCAGTTGCCTCAAAACATTCATGATTTTC
The DNA here is from genome assembly GCA_019776075.1 of Amaranthus palmeri. Taxonomy (NCBI): domain Eukaryota; kingdom Viridiplantae; phylum Streptophyta; class Magnoliopsida; order Caryophyllales; family Amaranthaceae; genus Amaranthus; species Amaranthus palmeri. The sequence goes on from JAAKBH010000515.1 coordinate 206,712, forward strand.
TTCTAAATCATGTTCACTCATGACATCAATCACACAATTAACCAAATCATCATCCATATGAACAAAGCCTTTAGATTCCAACTTACTTTTTGCACATGAATTCATATGATCAACATTCAAAGATTCTTGAGTATTAATTTTTAAATCACACGATAATTGTTGAATGGTATTTAATTCAATATCGAACATCTCTAGTGCAATCACATAAGCACTTGCTTCGTCATATACTATAATAAAACTCCATTTACCACTATTATGTTGGCAATTATGATCAAGAATTGGTTCCTTACACCATTCACACAATCCTTTATCCCAACTATCAAAACATTCACCTTTCAAAAGTTTTTTAAAAGATTTGATAACCTTCTTTTGTTTGGCTTCTTCAAGTTTTGGGATAATTGGTTCTTCAAATTGTATGATATTGTAAAACTCTTCACTCTTCATCTTTGCAAACACTAAAAGAAATCTCTAGTTTGGGGAAAAAAAGTTCAAGAACTCAAATGACCATGGCAATGCCTTTTCACAAATTGGGCGTGTGCAATTTGAGTGTAGTATTTAATGACAAGAAATAAATGTTTCAATAGGATAAAGAAAAAAATGAATGGAATAGAAATATTGGTGCCAAGGAAAGAATGGGTCTTGATACCAATGTTATGGTTGTTGAAACTCAACAATTATGTGAATGGGAAAAAGATTGAGAGGATAAGAATTTTAGGAGAGGAGAAGAAATCTAGAAGAAAAGTTTTATTTCATTTTATTTTTCATTTACTCTAATACAACATTGTATCCTTTTTATACTACTAAGACTCACTAATTACAATCTTAATATCAAATATACCTATAACATGGTTTCTACTAGGTTTATCGACTTGTTTTCTATATCCATTTGGTTCAGAAACCCTAATTTTTGGGTTCTAGTTTTGGTAGATTTGTGAATTTTTGCTTCTTGTTGATGTTTTTTTCATGTTTGGATATCATGGTTTCTACTAGGTTTATCGACTTGTTGTAGTGGTTATAGAATTGTAAACTACTCTTATCTTCTACTTTTCACTTCAATTGGATATTTATTTTGGGTTGTAGAAACTTCATTGGGGAAATTTATCTTTCTAAAATAAGCATTATGAAAAACACGCTTGTTCTAAACAAAAACTGAACCTTAGTTTGATAGTAAGAGGAGATTTTGGTAATATTTTGGTGAGCTCTATTCAATATCAGATTTTTATGAATATGTACGGTTTATGAAGCTGCTGTGTCGATGAGTTTTTAGTTACATTTAGCTGTAAAAGTGAGCAAGTAGCTTATAAGTTATAAGTTTGATCGCTGATTAAAATATAGCCTATTAATGACTTAGGGTCTTGTGGTCGTGGAAAGGTGGCTGCAATGTCTAACTATTTGGATAGGATTTTGGGTCATGAATTATAGAGTTTTCCTGTGTCTTTTGTATCTCATATCTTTGTTTCCTTTTTGGGTTATTTTTTTTAATGTGAAATTGTGAATTGCTTTTTACCCCTAGCAAGCAATATATGTTTCTTGTTTTTGTTGATTTTATTGCTTATAGTGTATATTTATCTAGTGCAATATCCTTTTTTCTGCTAAAGTCAGTTCCTATCTGAATACAATATCAACTAAGGCTTAGAACCAAGGCTGGGATAATTTGTTTTTTTTTTTTTTATTCTTGTTAAGATGCAGAACTTTAGATATTGCATTAGCTGTCATTCATAGTATGTTTTGTGTTGATGAGTTATGAATCTCAACCATGCATACATTTGACATATCATATATTCTACTATATACTTCGCATACGTTAGAGAGACCGGAGACGACATTTGATTGTGCAAGTTGAATGACAAATGAATTAATGAAGGGTATTATAGACTTTAAATTAGTGATGGTCTTTTTTTTCAAGGCAAAGATTCGTCTTGGATTATGATATAATCTTTTCCATGCTTCTTTGTTTTGTTTCATTTAGTCGACCCAGTATTGTTGGGATTACGACTTTGACATTATCATTGTTGTTTTGGTTTTGGACTACAATTGAATATAGTGATATGACTCATTAATACATATAAACATTTTTATTAAGGTGAAGTTATGTTTCTATTAAGGCTCAGTTGTAAAAACTCTTATTTTGGTAAGGTTTTGCACATATGACCCCTCTTTATCTATCTAAATTGGAGGCAATGTGGGAGCTACATAGTTGCCTTGAGGCAATGGAATGTTGTTTTAATAAAATAACTCGCTATCATTCTTAAGTACTTCGGCAATAATCTAGGCATCCCTTGGAATAATCAAAATAACATGCTCTCAACCAAGTTCCACCACAACATTCATGGCCATCTTTGCGGTTGTAAATTCAGTTTGTTCCAAGTTCCAATCATGCACAAGAGTTTGACCTTTCGCTAAAACATTTTCCCCAAGTTCATCCCTGCCTGCAAGCTCTAAGCATGACTTTTTCCCAAATTGCGAGGTAGCAGTATCATAAATTGAGTACACCGTAGTTCGGGGCGACCATTCTAGGAAGAGATACAAAACGTAGCATATATAACCATCAAAACATCATATAAAGATCCAAATTTGAACTCAACAGACCTCAGATTGAAGATTTAAATGCTAGAAAGAGATTGTTTCTTGCTTTTAATATTAGTCATGCTTGCAATCAAGTCAAATCCTACTTGCTCCTCCATGTTTGAAGTACAAAACACCTAAAGCATCCTCTAAACTACCGCAACATGATTGGCAATTAAAATTTAAACATTCATAGTTCCACACACTCTTAGCACAACCACAATCTCTCATCAAATGAAGTGTTGATTCCATCAAGCTACATCTATTACACCTAGCATCCTTAAATCAAGCTTATAGGAGAGTTGCAAGATATCGCTACATGCTCTCCACCAGAATCACACGACTTGGGAAAGAGAATAAAGGACTGAATTTGCTTTTATAAAGGGTCAAAGCCTCATGTACTTGAGGTGTCGTATTCATGGCGCATGTTTCCTCATCTTTTCTTCCTTTCTTGGTGTCATGTCATAGAATTTCTCTTGGAAATTAATAGTAAAGGATGCTGATTGAATCTCAAACTTATGTACTCATGTTGGTCTTAGACTTCAACCTCCACATCACAGAGATAAATCTTTAGTGTCTGACCAAACTATTTTGTGAATATTTCCTTGATTTTTGCCCCTAAAGAAAGGTTAAAGTATCATAACTGTGTATGAGTGTCAGATTTGGATATTGTAACTTGATGTTTAAGGAGGACATGGAAAACATAAGGTAAATGTATGAAGTTTCTAAGTCAATTTCAAGTGAGCTCTAAAAAAAGGTCAAAATATCATAACTGTGTACGAGTGTCAGATTTGGATATTGTAACTTGATGTTTAATGAGGACTTGGAAAAACATCAGGTAAATGTATGAAGTTTCTTAGTGAATGTGAAGTGAACTCTCTGTCTCTTGAGGTTTCATTCTTGAAATGAAGTGATAATCTTTTGGTTATATGCATTCTTTTTTCTTAAATTATGATTTGGATTGTAACAATGTTATTCTTTTGTTGTTTGTTCGACTTGTCAGTCTTTCTTGTGACATTTTTCCCTAATATAATTCTGTTTATGCTTTACTAAATAAGAATTTAATGGTTATCCTTTCTTTTCAGAATTTAAGTGGGATGATGTGAAAGTTGATAAGCACAGAGAAAATTATTTGGGTCACAGTATCAAGGCTCCAGTTGGGAGATGGCAGAAAGGTAATAAAAATATTATTTCAATTCCTTCTATGAAGATCAAATGTCTATTTAATAGATTTCCATTATACATGAAAATGGATAGTGGAATTTTTTTTTCAATTGTAGGAACCAACGTTTTTTATTTCTGTTATTTTATTGGTTTGCAATCTCATGTCTGAGTACTTTATGTTAACCAATTAACATTACTTTCATTTTTATGCTATATTTATCAAAAACCATTATTATCTTGCCCAACTAAGTCTTTACACGATTGTTAAAAGTATAGATGACACTTAAATCCTATTTTTACTCTATGTTGTTGCATTGTTCGGGAACATTTTGATTGTGATGTTAGGGTTTAAACCTTTATATTGCTTGAACAGGCAAAGATTTGTTTTGGTATAATAGAGACAAGAAATCTGAGGGGACGGAACAGGATGCCCTCAAGGCAGAGATTCAAAAGGTTAAAGAAGAAGAAGAGCAGTTAATGAGAGAAGCTTTGGGTTTAGCTCCAAAACGCTCTAACCGACCTCAAGGGAATCGTCTTGATAAGCATGAGTTTTCTGAACTCGTAAAGCGTGGGTCAACTGCCGAGGATTTAGGTGCAGGTCATGCTGAAGCTGCACAAGTCCATGGACTTGGTTTTGACAGGTTAGATTTTGGGATTTTGTACGTCTCCTCACTGCTTTTCTACTTGTGTGTCTGCCTTGGTAAACTTTTATCAAGTTTTCATAGAAATCATCATCCTTGAATTATCAGATATCATTTAAATAACTTGTATTTATAGGCATTATCCATATGTCTAAACTAATAATTTTATCCTTGAAAAATTTTCTTTCTTGACCTGACTTTTAAGTAAAAAATGTGCACAGTGCTTGCTATTGCGACGGGAGACATTTATTTTATCCTAAAAATATTTCACATGGAAACATCAAGATAGATTCTTAGCGCTTGCTATTGAAAAGGAACATGAGGCTTTAAGTTCTAATATAATATGGTTTTAGATTATTGAGTAAATAAGGGTCATAGATGACTTATGTTATTAGGTAGTTAATTTTGTTCTTGTTATTTTTGGTCTAACACTTCGGTGAAAGTACTTGGGTTTTGAACAACTACCTTAAAAGAAAAAGTTGAAAACCACCTTAAATTGGGTCATTGTGCCTCAGTTTAAATAAGTTCCTCTTCCTCCTTAATAGAGATAAAGTTTACAAGTATATTGGATTATCCATATTTGGAATCTAAAGGAAAGAACAACTCAAGTGACAGATACATAGGCTTATTGCAAACCAACTTTATGTTTCTTGAAATGTGAGTAACTAATGAGTTGACTTAGTTTAATGTCATCTATGTTGCATTTTGTCTTTGTTAAGTTTATTCCTATTAACTTGCTCTATCATGAAGTGCAAATTACCTTTAAAATAATCCTATGTTTGATGATTAGCTAGAAATGTGGTAGAAAAAACTTCGTAAGAGATTGATTGGAAAGTCATGGAACAAGTATGTCCATGCAACTCACCAATTTGGCTTATTCCATATAATCTTTCAGTGTTCTTGATTTTGCTACAAAAAATGGTTAGTGAGATTAAGAATAAAATGGGCCAAAACTTAAAATTAGAGTGAAATGAAAGGAAATGGGCTGAAAATCTCCCATTTTGCAAAAGGATGTGGGCTTGAAATGATTTTGTCTATTTTTATCATGAACACAAAAAGTGCAACCGAGCCCCACTACTCATCGCATTTGGAAGAAAATTGATACACTTCAATCAAAACCTTATGAAATGTCGTTTGAGAAGGAAGAGTTGTTGAATGCTGTTGTATGTCGTGTGGATGCATTGGAGGTAAAGTTAATTGCAACCTATAAGGCTCTACATGAAGCTTTGATGAGGCAAAAGGAGCAGCTTGCTTAAATTGACTGTCAAAGAAGATGCCAAATATCAGATGAAGAAGTATTGTCGCCGTCATTGCTGCTGACGTCATCAGTGATGTCATCCACAAGTGAATAAGTAGACCATAGTCGCTAGCTTCTGTTCCTGCCCCTATATTCCTTATTCCAACTCTCTCCTTTAAACCCACAAATCCTAAAAAATTCTCTGTCAGTCCCCTTTCCCATCTCACCGGCGGGCGGCGACCCTACATCTTGTCGACTTTTAGACGCCAACAACCTTACACGAAACTTCGACAACCTTTCTCGTTGCCCAATCGCCTCACTTCTCTATTCTCTTCAATTCTTCCTTTCCCCTAAACCCTAGAAATCTTTTTCCCAAATCTGAATTCCTTCTCATACCGATTATCGTCGTCGAAACCCCTTTACTCTCTTTGCCTTGCTTCTTCCGCTGACAATCCAACAGATTCTTTCGGCGACAAATTCCCTCGTCCAGCCGTCGAAAACCATGTCCAAAACCCAGCTGCCACCTCCTTGCTCACCTTTCTCCTAATTTCTTTTTGTCTCCCAAGCCCTAAAAATATCTCTGTCATATTTCCCTCGCCGGCACCACCACCTTTTCCGGTTACAATTTTACTTGACCAGGTACTACCGTGACATCCACCACCTTTGTTTTTCTCCTATCTTCCCGACTCTTCTTTTCTCATAGTTTTTTCTCGCGCTCAACTACAGCCTCAACCGCCAGCTCTCCACTCTTCATCTCTGTCTTCTCTCAGTTTCGGTACCACCAGCCCAGTCCACCGCTACTGCTGATACACACATGACTTGCATTCTCTTACTCTCCTTGAATACGAGACTCACACCCACAACCATTTTCGCTTCCATTGGGCTCACCAGAATCTAACCTCTTTTTTATCTTTTTCCTTCTTATTTTTTTCTTTTTGTTGTTTTTCATTGTTGTTGCTCTTTTCTCCATTGTTGACTTTTTCCTCCCATTTCTACATTCTTTTCCGATTTTTTTTTCAATTTTCTCTTTTGTGTACTTTTGTTTCTTAGTCTTGTCTTTCTCATAACTCTTGTTTTTCTGCTTCTTTCTTTGTAACCCATTTTCTCATCTAGATTACTAGTTGATCTTCACATTTTTCCAAATTTTCAACTTTATTTTTTGCCTCTTTTTGGTGTTTCATGGTAAACATTTATCATAAGTTCATCTTTCATTCCTTCATGGAGGTAGAGCATTGAATATGGCTTGTGGCTACAATCGTGTCTTGAAAGTTCCGCTTCCTCTAATTGCTCATTACAAAACTCAAATTCCTTTTCCCCATTTTTGATAAATATCGTTCATTGAGGTTTATTTAAATGATTGAATGACAGTATTTTGGACAGCCCTTTTTAGCATCTCTTAAGGGTGGAATTTCAGTCCCAAAACCCCAAAAAATGCATCTAGTTCAGTTACTTTTGTATTTTCTGGATTGGATTTCGATCACCGGAATTGTACTGCACTGATATTATGTTTGCTATGATCTGAGTAATTGACTAAAACAGTAAATTGGAAATGAAATAATATAGAATAAAAAAAGAAATTATATATTATGAATTGGATGTTAAAAGGATGATTACAAAATAACCCAAGATAAATCAAGCACTTTGAGAAGCTTGAAATGTTCTAATTGAGTATAAAACTCACTCACTATGTGTTTACAGTTTTCATGATTAATAAAATTACTTCTTATTCCCCAAGTTACCCCTATATAGTAATCACTTAAATTACCCCTTCGTAAACCCAATATTCTAACTATCAGGTCATTGCAAGGATATGACTCCACCTACAATACCGCACTATAATACCCATTTTTTCTTTTTTTTTTTTGGGTGTGTACAAATTTGCTTAGTGAGACAAGAGTATATATTGGAAAAGTTATTAAACTCGAAATCTTGCTAGGCTTGAGCTTGTGTGAATACAACCAAACAACTGGGGGAGACCAGGAAAACAACCTTATTAGACTTATCTCCCAGTGCCTTCACCATCATTTGGTACCTTCAATTAATTCTTGTGGATTCTTCATATTTTTTCTTTTTTTTCCCTCTGATATCTTCGATTTTTTGGCTTTCATTTTTTCTTATTTGGATATTTCTTTTCTTTGATATTTTGTCTAGCTTTTGCTGTTGTTTTATTATTCTAATTTAATCATCTTTTTTCTTTCAGTTTTCCTCTTTTTTTTTGAAATTTCAGTCTTCTCTTCTTTTGGTTGTTTCATCTGTTTCTCTTCTCTTCTTTGATATAGATTAGATATTGAGCGAACAGAATGCTTGGAATGTGAGGTTTTTACTAAATCCTTGTGTCATTTTGGCTATATTATTGGCTTTGCCTTTGCATAATAAGATCTTTTATGCAATTATAACATGACCCACCTCATTTGGAAAGCAGATTTTTGGATCTTTCCTTTTTATACTTCTTATGTGAAGTTACACTAGATGTTTTTAATATTGGCGCTGTATCTGACTTATTACTCAATGGGCTATAGAGTTTCAGACATTTAGGAAAAACTTGTGTATGAAGTGTATTTTCTGGTGCAGAATGGTGGGAAGTTGGAATAAATAGTCTTTCACACAATTTTTGTATTAATTTTACTTTAATTTCAACATTTTTGTAAAAAAGTATTGCACCATCCTCTCAGAACTGTATATACATTTGTTTATCTGCATTTACAGCCTCATGTACAAGCGATAGTAAACCCTAAAGGTCTTAATTATTTAGGGAAAATCAAGGTTTCTAACTTGTTTAGTGTAATGTATAATTCTGTAGTCTCTTTTCTACTCCATGAATCGTAAACAATGTTGATTGCCTGTTGCCTTTGCACTCTTAGGGCAATGCTCACCTTTGAGCCACAAAGGTAAATAGTGAGTTTAGTCTGTCTAGCTGGTGCATAATGGCATGAATTCCATTGAATGGTTGCTTACAAAGTGACTACAGTTCTGTCTAGATTTTTTTGATTGGAATTGATGGTGACTTCGACATCCGCGCTAGAGTTGTATTTGACTATTTTGTTATGTAGTACAGATATCATCAGGATTGAAAAGATATTGTCGGATGCTATAATTGTATTGTAGTTACATGACAAAAAATGTAGTACAAATGCATGTATATAGGTTAGTTTCTAGGGTCGATGAGAGAAAAACCATCTATAAAAGAAAGGTATCAACTATCAATTAAATTTGGACCAAAAAAATTAGGTATTAATTAAATTGGGATGCAGGAAGTGCATAGAATATGTTAATTTTTGAAGTGGAAAAAATCTTTCTTGGAGCTTTTAATCACATGATATCCCCCGTGTTTCTCAGCATTAAATTCGTTTGCCCATGCATTTTGTAGTTTCATGAATTTAGAGGCAACATGATTCTGCAGCATGCTTGCGCATTTTACTAAGCTGAAGTTCACAGTTATTTTTTTTTTATTTTTTTTATTTTTGGTTGGAAATCTGAAAGTTTCTTGTTCTTTTGATATTAGAGCTCCGCGTACAATGGACACATCAAGTTCTTTTCAGCAAACAATCCAAGGTACTATTGCCGAGACAGATGCGTCTACCCATGAGGAGGCTTCAAAGAAAGTGTTTAAGCAGGAGTCTGACGAAGAAGGTAAACATAAGAAGAGAAAGCATGACGAGAGGAAGCGAGAGAAGCATGAAGAGAGGAGACGTGACAAGCATGACGAGAGGAAGCACAAGAAGCATGAGAAGCGGCATTCTCGTGACTCTGATGACAAGAGGAAACGTCGGAAGGAAAAGGAGAAGAGAAGGCATGATTCAGATTCTGATTAATTGTTTTTGTGGATGATGTTGTATGGTGGCAAATTGAAGTTGTCCATAAATCCAATTCCCAAGGCCCCCTTCCCTTGGCCTCTCCCAACATAATTACTTTCTTATAGCAATTAGACCCGTCAAATGGGTCTGTTGAAGTGGGTTCTGTATAATTTTTATGGGTTAAGTACTTGATTTATGCAATAGTTCAATCAATACGGGATCTTGGATTTAAGTTTATCTGATAGGTTAAGTGATTTAGTTTTGCACTTTTATTTTCTTTGCTTAGTGCATGATGTATGACCATTATCTCAAGATTCTATACAATTTTCTCTCAAAAAGCAAGTTCTGACTAGGAGTGTTCACCGGTCCAAATCCGGACAAGATCTCGAATATGCTAAGGCCGGAGACCGGATCGGTTCCATCTGGTACGCTCTGGGTTTGGACCTGCTAGACTGGAAATAATTTTTTGATACCAAAAATAAATTAAAAATGAAAGATTTTAAAATAATTTAGCAAATTAAATATTATAAAATTGAAATATTTGGATTAGAAAATTATTTTGTGTTGAAAATAAAATATTTAAAGCTCTTTAAATAAGTATATACATAATAATTGTGAATATTATTCCCCTTCAAAATTACTTTTATGTACATCCGATTCAATTCGGATTTTTCCAGGTTTAGCTCGGTTCGGATTGAATGCAAAAGGTCCGATTTCGATCTCATTTGATTCCGGTCTGGACCGCCGGTTCCGGTCTCATTTTGCATACCCCTAGTTCTGACACCTAGAATTACTTGATAGGGGTAATACTAAGTAAAATAACTACCTTGAATAATATTTTTTATTTTTTTTCTACAACTTTTGATTAACCATGAATAATACTAACTTTGAGCATTGTTTTCCCCTAGTGTCTAAACAATTCTACCGGCCTACTGTTATAGGTAATTTGGCCAAAAAAACCTAAAATTAAAATATAGAGAAAAAGAAAAAATAGATAATTTAAAATAAAACTCTCTCCTGACCCTTCCACGGTCCCACCCACTGTCACCCTATCCTCTCCATCTTTCCCACCGTTGGCCACCTCAAACCATCCCCCCACATGTACGACTTCCTCAACCCTCCCTTGACTTGATTAGCTTTCATATTTGTAATTCAAGATCCATCAAATACCTTTCATTTTTAGCTACTCATCCTCATCCCTTCCCCTCGCTACAACCAACTGTGGGTTATTTGGTTTTAATGGTGGATTGATTAAAGTGTGCTCTAGGGTAGAGGGTTTTATTGATTTGAGGGTGGGTTGGGGTTTTAAAATGGGTTTGGGTTTAAGGATCAGTCGGAAATATAAAGAGATGGTCTAAATATGGTGTGCAGTGGTGGTAAGGGTGTGCTTGGGGAGGTTGTTGCACCAGAAGTGTGTGGGAATTTGCTAATGTGGGGAAAAGGGGAAAGAAAGGAGAAGAGGTTGGGGAGACGTGTGTGTGTCGTGTGCCGTGTGATTTAGTGGTGGGGAAGTGAGGTTTGGTGGAGCACGATGGGGAGAGGGTTGTTGGTAAAAGGCTGGTGGCTATTACGGCAGGGGACCGACGGAGAAATAAAGAGAGAGCGTGATTTTTTATTTTTTTTGTTACTTTTTAAATTATACTCCCTCGAATTCACATCTATTGTCTCATTTAGTTGGGCACGTATATTAAGAGTAAGATGGGGTCCACTAAAAAAGTAGTAGTTAGGTATTTTAGTTGATTGAATTAGTTATAAAGGTGGTAGCTTGAAAACTAAGTCTTATAACACGTGACAACCTAACACTAAATCGTATGACACGTGACAACTTATCAGTGGCGGACCCAGGAATTTCAAACTGGGGGTACAAAACACGAACGTCATATCATTCATGTAATCGGATAAATTTAAAAAAAATTACAACACATAATAGAATCAAGTATTTACATACGTTAGCCTCTCTCGGATGTGCAATCACATGTAGGCTATTTTTCAACAATTAATACTCCAACATAAGGATGCTTACTAAGACACAATCAATGGTTTATTTTCATTTACAACTCCATTCCAGGAATCATACATATCCAACACAAGCACTCGTCCAAATATAACAAGTTTTTAGCATTAATAGAAGGCACATGAAGATAATTATAGTCAAGACACAGTCCATCTAGATATCCAAAACATCCAGCTAATCAAGTGGGCTTCATAACATTTGGGGACAAATACAACAACCAACAAATCCACCAATAACATTAAATTTTTATTCCACAATTGCACATGGTGATAAAGGCAAAAAAACATTTTTTTAGCATTTACTTGTACTAAAGTAGGCAAACACTCACAACAAAAAGCAATAATATTTGGGTTCATTTTAGAGGTCAAACAAGGAATTGTAGTTACCTGGAGAAGACTTTGGAGCAGAACCAGTTGAAGGAGTAGGTTTAGATGAAGATGGAGCTACAGCTGAACAGAGGAAGAAGATTCAATCAAACATTCAAGTCTTAGAAAATTAAATTTGAAAAACAAAACAAAAATCAAAATCTGATAGCAGGTTAATTGAATCATGAATACTAGAAATTCTTGAGAGTTAGACTAAATTTACCCATGATTTAATTACAATATTGCAAATTAAGAACAAAGTTGTATACTAAAGCTTTCCTAGGGTTTTACCTCAAATTGGAGAAAGTGGAGGCAACCAGGACTGCAGGAGGTGGCGACTGGCGACTGGCGGTGGCCGGTGGGGCTGGTGGTGGCGACTGGCGGTGCGGTGGTCGACTGGACTCACTGGAGTGAGAAGGGAAGATGCTGCGGCCTGCGAGAGAGAGAAGGGACAGCGAGAGAGTCAGAGAAGGGAGTAAGGGACGCGAGAGAGAAGAGAATAGGGTTTTCTTAATTTTTTAAAATTTTTTTTTTTAATTTTTTTTTTCTGATTTTTTTTTTCAAAGTGGGGGTACAGCTGTACCCCCTTGTCTCAAGGTGGGTCCGCCCCTGGGTAACCCTGGTGTGCACACCCCTATTACTTGGATCACAACAAATAAAAGGAAGATCAAACATCGTATCAAGTATTAAAATAATAATAATAACATTTCAGTAGCTATACTAACCAAACAGGGCAACTTGTTCATCTCTCTTATACTTGGTTCACAACAAATGTAAGACCTTCAATTCCCTCGTATTTCACTTTACATGATTTTATATATTTTATTAATTAGTCGTGAGCACACAAACATCTAATAAAACATACATTATACATTTTATTTATGATTACAAATTTTCCAAGAAAATATATTTCATGAGTATCTATCTGAAATCTCATTTGTCAAATCACCTTTTTAACATCGATTGGTGACAACAACAATTAATATCATGAGTAAATCTCTTTCGACTCAAAATCGTCTTTTAAAACCATTATTAAATAATAAATATAACTTCAATAAAATAATAAGATAATAGGTATTTTTCTTTCAAATTTAAACCGTATCAAACTTTGTTATTAAAATGATAATACAATTTTATCAAAATAACAATCATAAATTCAAAGTTTGACAAAAATATTAGAAAGTATAATTTTGAGAATTAAATATATAAAACATAGTATCATACAAAGTAATATCATATAAAATCAAGCATCCCACTTAAACACATTAATTTTCACTTAGCACATAATACTAACGGGATATTCCTAAATAGATGGACATCAAGAACTACCTTGTCACTGATAAAATAAAATGATTCTATTTCACTGATAAAATAATTTTTACTATTAAATCGAAAGGGTATGTCCTGAGCAACAAAGTGGAAAAGTTAGGGATATTAGAAAATATGCGAAAGTTGGGATTGTTTTGAGCGGATCACGCAAAGTTGGGATTATTAATCTCCATTTATCCAAAAATTTATTGAATATAATTGTTTATTTTTCAAAACTAACCATTATATTGATCATAACTATATTTTACTAACTAAATCGACTATTAGTAAAATGATTCTATTTCACTGATGAAATAATTTTTACGACTTGTAATTTTTCTTTCCTAGATAAACCGATCAATTTGAATACATAATAAATTTTATGTTTATTAAACAGAGGCTAAATTATTGCGCAAATATTATATCAAACTTCCTTCTATGAAATATATACTTCTATAATTTTTTTTTTCAATTTATCATTTGTAAGATTATTCTAGATAAGATTTTAGTTATTATTTTATAAATATTGAAATTAGTTGATGAATAATTAAGTTGACGAATTTTTTGACGTTACATGATTTACGAGTTTTTAACTATAAGGTTATTTATAGTTAACTACTATTTTATATTTTAGTTATTTTTGTATCATATATAAGGTATAATTAATAGCTTACTCATTTAATTGAATCAAAGTTACACAAAATTGTTTTTTTCTTAAAATAGTGTATTTAAAAAAAAAATTAAAGGTTCTAAAATTTACTTTTTTCTTACTATTATTGTTCATTAAGAAATAAAGTTTAATTAAAGCTTAATGTTTCCATATTTAATTACTTAAAATTTAGGAGGGTGTGATGTATAAAATGACATGTGTCATATTCTTTTATTGTTTTAATAGAATGTATGATTTGTCGAATTATTTATATTTATAGTTTTATATGTAAAATTAAAAATTATAAAAACTTTATATCATGAAAATATGTGATGAGATGATTAAAACAAGATTTCACATGACTACTGCAACATGTAATCGGCTGCAACATGTAACTTTTCCATGCCCACCTCCCTTTTAATCGGCTGCAATAGGTAGCTTTTCCACTTTTTTTCTTTCTTTTTTGATTAATAAATGAAGAGAAAGGGTTAATTTTGAACAGTTAAGTAAGAAAAAAGCGTAAAACTTACTTTTCCAGCCACTTACATGGGGGTGGGTATGTTTTCAACTAAATAAAATTTTGAGTTTCAGACTTTTGTTACTATAATCACAAATATGAGAGAGTAGCTTCTTCTTATAATCAAAATTTATGAATTAGTTAAGGATATGAGTTGTCCTATTAGGTTGGGGTTTGCAGCTACATTTAACAAAATAAATGTATATACATTTATATACATTTATAACAAATTAAATGCTTATTACTTAGAGTTGAAAGTTTACAACATTTAATTTCGATTTATTTACGAGTAAAAGATTGTACTCCCACTATTATAATTTTAAAATTTCTCTTTTAATTTGCTTTTTTCCGTACATCTCAATATAAACTTAAAAGTCACATTATTTTATTTTTGAGTTTTAAAAATTCTAAAAGTTAATATTTATAAAATATATATTAAGACGAATCTATCAAAATCCGACATGAATATGTTTTTTTTATATAGATCGATAAGAAATTATTGTTAAAGTTTGACACTAAAATTCGTAAATTATACTTGAGAATAACATACATATGAAAATGGAGAGAGTATTGCAAACGACGTGTTTCACACTCTAATATTATCAAGATCGAGTGTATGAAGTCTTGTGATGAACAAATTACACTTTCAATATGAAAACAACATTTGTAGGAGATAATGATGCAATAAAAATGACACAAAGATTTAACGAGGTTCACCCAATTAAGGCTACGTCCTCTGGTGTGTAGTATCTCGCATATATTATCACAAAAGAGTTCAAAGAACTCTAAAATAGAGAATAACAATAGAGAGATTAGGCTTGTGTTTAGGCTCAGGGTGTTTTATGGAAGTGTTACAATGGCATATGAGACCTCTATTTATAGAGATTAGTACATTAATGAGTGTTACATGATTAAGGCTAAGGATTAATGGACAATAAAGAACTTCAAAGAACATCAAGAGTCAAAAACCAAAATCCAATGCTCGATCAAGGCCATACAAAAATCTTCACCCTTTAGCCTTCTCATTAACTATCATTCATCATATCGAATTCATCACTAGTAGAAAAAAGCTTAAGGGCTGCGGTTTTTTAGACCCTTTGGGCTGCGTATTGTGACCCCAGCCATTATTGTAGCAGCAACAAATAATATTAAAGGGCTGCGGTCAAAATACGCAGCCAAAAAAAAGGTTAGGGGCTGCGGACAGGGACAAAAACCGCAGCCCTTAGTGCATTATAGGCTGTGCTGTGTGAAACCTCAAGGGCTGCGGACATTTACTAAAAACCGCAGCCCTTAGTGCATTATAGGCATTGCTGTTGAACCCTCAAGGGCTGCGGACATGGTATAAAACCGCAGCCCCTATCCTATTTTTTTTTTAATTTTTTTTTGTTTTCATTTTAATTGTATAATAAATAATAATTATTAGCATAATTATTAAATAATAAATATTTCACAATAATAAACCGTCGATAAATGCCAAAATATCACTCAATTATAATATATATATAAAATTATATACATAAAGTATATACATTATTACACCGCATATAATTAGAAATATAAAACGATACATATAAATTAAAGTACTCTAGCTAAGCTACACGATATATACATATATATATAATAATCTAGCTACCAACTTAATAAATTAGAAATAAACACCGCGACTTTGTCTTTGACTTTGCGTAGTTCAATATCCGTCAATTCGCGTGTTGGTCTTGGAGAGTCAATAATCTACGAATTAAAATCAATTATTATTATTAAAAAGTTAGTCGTACATTATATAATATAATTAATATATATATATTATAAATAAATAATTTAAAAAACATATATAATAACTAATTAAATAAAATACTTACGGAATCAATATTTTCAACCCCGACATTCTTGACGGCTTCGATGAGATCATCCATAAATTTAATAACGTAGTAGCCGCAATGAATGGAATTTTTTTGTTGAAAACACTAAGAAAAAAAAATATTATATATTAGTGCCAAATTAAAAATGCTTCAAAACCGTTAAAAACGCAACTTAACACTTAATTTTGAGCAAATGACAATTATTTTCGATTCTAACAACTTTAACACAATTATATATACCAAATAAAGTTGTGTGCCAAGTTTCATGCATAACAAACAAGGTTTAAGCTACTTTACGCTCGAAAATGCCAAAATTCATTAAAAGCGTTAAAAAACGCAACTTGACCCTTAATTTTGAGCAAATGACAACTATTTTCAATTCTAAAAACTTCAACACATTTATATATACCAAATAGTGTTGTGTGCAAAGTTTCATTCATAACAAACAAGGTTTAAGCTACTTTACGCACGAAAATGACAAAATTCACTCAAAAACCTTAAAAAACGAAACTTGACCCTTAATTTTGAGCTAATGACAACTATTTTCAATTCTAACAACTTCAACACATTTATATACACCAAATAGTGTTGTGTGCCAAGTTTCATTCATAACAAACAAGGTTTAAGCTACTTTACGCCCGAAAATGACAAAATTAATTCAAAAGCGTTAAAAAACGCAACTTGACCCTTAATTTTGAGCAAATGACAACTATTTTCAATTCTAACAACTTCAACACATTTATATATACCAAATAGTGTTGTGTGTCAAGTTTCATTCATAACAAACAAGGTTTAAGCTACTTTACGCCCGAAAATGACAAAATTCATTCAAAAGCGTTAAAAAACGAAACTTGACCCTTAATTTTGAGCTAATGACAACTATTTTCAATTCTAACAACTTCAACACATTTATATACACCAAATAGTGTTGTGTGTCAAGTTTCATTCATAACAAACGAGGTTTAAGCTACTTTACGCCCGAAAATGACAAAATTCATTCAAAAACCTTAAAAAACGAAACTTGACCCTTAATTTTGAGCTAATGACAACTATTTTCAATTCTAACAACTTCAACACATTTATATATACCAAAGAGTGGTGTGTGCCAAGTTTCATACATAACAAACAACGTTTAAGCTACTTTACGCCCGAAAATGACAAAATTCATTCAAAAACCTTAAAAAACGCAACTTGACCCTTAATTTTGAGCAAATGACAACTATTTTAATTCTAAAAACTTCAACACATTTATATACACCAAAGAGTGTTGTGTGCCAAGTTTCAATCATAACAAACAAGGTTTAAGCTACTTTACGCCCGAAAATGACAAAATTCATTCAAAAGCGTTAAAAAACGCAACTTGACCCTTAATTTTGAGCAAATGACAACTATTTTCAATTCTAACAACTTCAACACATTTATATACACCAAAGAGTGTTGTGTGCCAAGTTTCAATCATAACAAACAAGGTTTAAGCTACTTTACGCCCGAAAATGACAAAATTCATTCAAAAGCGTTAAAAAACGCAACTTGACCCTTAATTTTGAGCAAATGACGACTATTTTCAATTCTAACAACTTCAACACATTTATATACACCAAATAGTGTTGTGTGTCAAGTTTCATTCATAACAAACAAGGTTTAAGCTACTTTACGCCCGAAAATGACAAAATTCATTCAAAAACCTTAAAAAACGAAACTTGACCCTTAATTTTGAGCTAATGACAACTATTTTCAATTCTAACAACTTCAACACATTTATATACACCAAATAGTGTTGTGTGCCAAGTTTCATTCATAACAAACAAGGTTTAAGCTACTTTACGCCCGAAAATGACAAAATTCATTCAAAACCTTAAAAAAACGCAACTTGACCCTTAATTTTGAACAAATGACAACTATTTTCAATTCTAACAACTTCAACACATTTATATATACCAAAGAGTGGTGTGTGCCAAGTTTCATACATAACAAACAACGTTTAAGCTACTTTACGCCCGAAAATGACAAAATTCATTCAAAAATCTTAAAAAACGCAACTTGACCCTTAATTTTGAGCAAATGACAACTATTTTCAATTCTAACAACTTCAACACATTTATATACACCAAAGAGTGTTGTGTGCCAAGTTTCAATCATAACAAACAAGGTTTAAGCTACTTTACACCCGAAAATGACAAAATTCATTCAAAAACCTTAAAAAACGCAACTTGACCCTTAATTTTGAGCTAATGACAACTATTTTCAATTCTAACAACTTCAACACATTTATATACACCAAATAGTGTTGTGTGCCATGTTTCATTCATAACAAACAAGGTTTAAGCTATTTTATGGTCGAATTGTTTTCAATTCTAACTAATTTCAATCATTTGACAAATGTTTTCAATTTTAATTAATTCAAGACAATAATATATACTAAATAATGTTATATATACCTTTACTGCTCTCCATTTCGGGTTAGTGGCTCTTGTAGCACATCCCATTTCGCCACGCATTTTCTTCATAACCCTGAGACACAAGAGTAAAGAAATTAATTGAAATTAATTGACAATAATATATATATAACACTTAAATGAAATTAATTGACAATTTATAAACTTACGAATTCAACAAAGCTTTAAATTTCATGTTGCGAGGCACGGGATTTCCACGACTTAGTGAGTCGAAAACGTGCACCATATTGGTCATCGGACATATGACCAAAAGCATCCAATGCACACTACAAAAACCACGATTTTAAATCATCAAGATAGAGAATATGTGAACGTAAGTAAAATCAAAATTTAAGTTCAATTTAATAAAATAATAAAACTAATCACCTTTCATAGTACGGGGCCAGAATGAATGAGTGTTTCGATTCAAATGAATGTTTCAAAGCACGTTCTACGTATGCTTTGACGTCATCTGGATCAGTAACACTCTTTTCACCCCTAATAGACTCAGGATCAAACCATCCAAATGTTATTGGAGGTTCGAGGCTATTCAACTCCT